>JAHHZJ010010157.1:0-18891 GCA_021437245.1 Aegilops speltoides
TGTTGATTCATTTCCGTTTGGTGAATTCGGTATTCGATATGTCCATTTTTAGCAAAGGTCATGCGAAATTTCCGTGAATAAAGGCATGATTTGTGCTACATAGTTGGCATATCGAGTCTGGCACATAGATTTCTTTTCGTCATTTCTCATTTATTCATACTTTTAGAAATAAATGAGGCCACTTAATCATAGGAAACATGTCGAACAACGAAGAACGGGCCTTGACCAAGATGCAGGCGAGATGGATTATGATGGTGAACAAGAGTACCTCGACTATTTGTTGCTAAGCAAGGTTTGCGGTCGGCCTCGATGATGATCGGCGCCCACATCGACACCGGCGCCGGCACCGATAAGCGCGCCAAGACGGATGGGGAAGGTACCGGGGAAGGTACCGGCCCGATGCGATCGAAAAGAAGCATAAGAAGCGAGAGGATCGAAAACCTAACAAACTAGGGATTGGACGACTTGTGATCACAAAGATGGCACGCAAGTTTGAGCCGTTAGAGCGGAAGAACCTCGCAAGTGCTATGGGAACCAAGTAGGATGCATCCTCTGGAATCTTGTGACATCAGCGCGATGACAAGGAGTAAAGAACATTTGGCGCAGATTGCTCCTAACGAAGTTGCACAAGAGATTCAAGTTCCCCGACCGGGATGATAACATAGAACAACCGTGGGATGATCCGAAGATGAAAAAGATTAACAATCACGCCATGGGCATGTTCAGCAATGATTTGGCCTCTGGAAAGGGAGGGTGAAACGAGCTATTGAGGTGATGAACCCCTGTCCAAGATTACGGAGGAAAATCCGACACTTACGGAAGAGGAGTTGAAAAGTTCAAGGACACTTGCGCTACCGAGGCAGCCAAGGCTAAGGCTGCGAAATTCAAAAGCCTTCAGCTCGGAACAGGAAGCATCGCCTCGGAAGCCTGGCTACCTCGGTAAAAGGCCCATATGGGATAAGGAGGGCCGGAGCGTGAAGCAGCGGGTTTCCCAGACCCCTTGCGAGTTCACCAACCCCTTGGAGCATGACTTCATCAGGGCCCGCTACAAGTGGGACAAGGAGAAAAAGGTTTTTTTACACGGACAAGATCACGAGGAAATTGATTAGACTACTGGAGAAGCAACACCGGCTTGCAGCCGAAAGCCCTACTTCTTCGATGAGGCCCAAGTGGGACACCCCTCTCAACCGGGCCTTGAACGAACTTAAGGGACTCCCGTTGGACCAGCGGCCGCAATATGGTCGTGTGCGCGTGGAAGCGGCGCCACGTGGAAGGTGTTTTAGCGGCGGCCCGAGGCCAAAAGCGAAAAAAGTTTAGTCGGCGGAACATCGGCGCAAAGGTGAAGCTGCGGTCGAGAAAAAACGCGAGGGCGAAAAAGCAGCCGAGGACAAATATGAGTTCTTCTGGAGCGATCAATGCAGCGTATGCACTGCGAAATGATTTCGCTACTAACTTGGTTCGATTATCATCAACTGGCGAAGGAAAATCGAGACAAGGCGGTACATGATTTCCCGATGCGGTTTAAATCGGCCAACTCCATGAACAACAACACCATCGCACCATCTCTTGCTCAACAACGGGCCTCCCCAGCCCGCTCCGCTCTAGCCCGTCCTCGGTCTCGAGGCGCTAGGTGGGCCTTCGTCTTTAGCTGAGCTGGCGGTCCGGTAATTACATTCGCACCAACATATATATATAAGATAATATTCCATTTTGTTGCCTTTCGGTTTTTTACACCACAGACATATGTGTTTGGGGAAAAAAACCCATACCCATCTCTACTTGATCAAAGGCGGAAGGTGGGCGTGGGAAAGGGGATGATAATGGACCCCTCTCAGCCATTCCACAACCACCCGATCCCCTTTGGGCACTTGGGTTAGCTTGATGTGAAATCGGGACGGTTGCCTCCTCGATCAGCATGTGGGAGGACGGCAGACCCCCTTGGTTGGACGATGCAAGGGTTGGGTGCTTATGGCGAAGAATCTTATTAAATGCGGAGCCGGAGCACACCTAACTACCACACATCAACAAGCATGTGGAGACCACCACCCCACCTCCAATTACCAGCTCTGTAGTAGTGGGGTGAGGCGGCGACGACATGATGAAGGGGTGCAATAATCTTGGCTGATGTACAAACAGAGAAGGAATGGGGGTCGACCCTATGGATTACCTCAATACAAGCGGTATGGCTGTGACATAGATGTGATGAGTCAAATATAGAATCAGGCTATCAACTTTAATGAGGATATGGATGATATGCCGGGCAGGCCGTACCATGGAATGCAAAAGTCTCTCTTCATGAAATCCTCAAGCCGCTGAAGATGCCGCCTCAACAGGCTCAACTAGCGGAGCGGTGTCTGTGCTTGCCGGGAACACTTGGGCGGGGGTTAAGGAAGGGTCGGAAGGTGTGCCCAAGAAAAAGGAAGGAAGAATCGGGAAGGTTGCCTCCAAACAAGCGAGCACACGACCCGCGATGCATTCGGGGTGTACCCGTGAAAGGTGCGGTCATGTTCCATCTCACGGGTGAGCGATGCTACCCGGCCGCTGGAGGCACTATCGGGGATCTCGAAACCGACCATGTTGTTGGGAGAAAACCTAGCCTCAAAGGATCCGGATATCCGACATCGCGGCTCGTGTGCACGAGGAAGTGCTCGTCGACCACGGCCCGCGGAGGTGTTCTTCTCGGTTTGACCATATCTTTGAGATGTTTCTAACAAAGCCTTGATTTTACTATCGTCCGCCTTTTTGCGCTACATATGAGCTCCGTCGTGAAGAGTGAAGAAGTCTCGCAAATCGTGGGCGGATCCGTACTACATGCGAGTCTTTCTTGAGTCTCGGCGACTTTGGCGTGAAACTGCTGGGAGTACCTCCAAAACTTCATGGTAGAATAAGGACGGAAATTGTCCTCGTGCCTTATCATCCAAAGTAAGTCGTTCGGACAACCCTTTGTACATTTCAATCATTCCTTCTCTCTCATATGGGGAATAATTTGAGGTGTCTTTTCCCGCAACAGGGCGCCATTCTTATCGTTCTTTACCTAAGTCTCCCCGCGTTATTTTGACCCTTGAGAACTACGAGAAAAAGGACTACCCCATAATGAATATTCTAGATGATGCTCTCCAAGGCTTCAGCTATAGAGGTACCCGTGCATATCGGAAACAAAGGAACAAGAAGATGGGTTTGGCATAAAACTAACTTCTCCTGCATCCATGTCCCAAAACCAAGCAAGAAGGATGGATTCTATATTGTCCATCTCATGATTATTCAACCGGATCACCAAAAACTTGCTTCGGAAAATGATGATCAAATCCACAAGTGGCTAGAATCTCATGGAGAAGCGAATTATAAACTTAGAGATGACTTCTTCGCATCCAAGCGACATTCGGCGATCATCATGAAAGAATTCGATGAGAAGGGATGTTCCCGGCCCTATATCGCGGTGCGTCGAACTGCAAGGCATGCATCTAGACCTCCGCCGTTCAAGCAGCTAGGGTTGTCTCGATGATATGGAAGGATGGAACTTCTAGTGATTTATGATGCCGATGATGATGATATGTGTCGGTTGAACTTGTATACTTTTGTAGCGATGAAACTTTGTGATGTCCACGGTCCTGCCGAACTTGCGTCCTACTTTGTTAGTTGGTGTCACGATGACCTGCGTACCTCTAGTTAATTAATTTCGTCTTTTATATTTGCATCTAGTTGCTAACCTTTCTTTTTGGTGTTGCTCTAGTATATTTTTTGCATATATATGATTGTACATCCTCTTCATGAACATGCATCTCTTTACCTAGTTTCTTGATGGCGAGATGGAAATGCTATTGGTGTACAAAGGGAAGGTTCGGGGTGTACAGAGTGGCATGAGTGTGGAAAGTGAATGGGTTCAAGGGCCAGCCATAAAACTTCAAAACAAGAAAGAAGCTAGTTACTTGAGGTTCACGCTAAGCGAGAGACTGTAACCCCACCTCATGTCTGCATGGTTCGCTCTCACTCATAGTGATAGCACTTCTTGCGTATGCCTTTATTTAGATGGATGCGTTGTTGTAGTTGCAAGTAGAGACTTGCATGTATTTTATTCGAGATGATCACAAGATATCACTTTGTGTTGGATGATGATTATGAATAGACTATTTGTATGTACATGCTATGATTACATTTGTGGTCTCGAGGCATTTGTATGTGTATCATGATGAAATTTCTATGTGCTAAAGATTCTTCTACAAAGCGGTTCAAATACAAAACAAATATGCCAAAAAAACTACTTAAATTAGCATGGCGAGTGTCAAAGTTAGCGCAGCCCGCTATAGCGATGGCGTCCTCAAGCGCTAAGCGCTAATAGCGATGCGAGCTTCCCAACAGCGTGCTTGACTTGTATAGCGTGGGGGGGGGCGCTCTGCTATATTACTTAGCGCCCGTTTTGCGGGTACCGGCGCTGCTCTTTTTCCCTAGTAGTGTGTGGTAAATTCTAGAGTTGCAATATGACATTGGAGGAAATTTTGTGTCAACTCAAGCAATCAAAGTTGTCTATATAGTTGGGGTTCATACCACTTGGGGACCATGGGATCATTCTTCCTTGCATAATATGAACAAATGAAAATGTGTGAATACCAACCTTCAAAACTAATATATTAAATTCTCTCAAAAAACTAAAATATTAAAAAGTACATGTACAAGAAAATTTGCATGTTTGCCCGGAAATGAAACTAATTCCCTTTCATCGTGTTGGGTAAGGTAGGCAAACCACAAAGCTTTACTTTAGAGTGACAAATTTTTTACAGAGTTGGTTGAATGAAAGAAGGAGAGGAGCAAGGGCGGCCGTCATTTGATGTGAAGTTTATATATAAAGAAGGAGAGTATTCTTCACCCCCTCTATTTTGACATTAATGCACCGTATTTTTCGTTTCATAAATTTTGTCTTATTTCATAATAAAAAAACGTAAAAAGTATGTACTCGCCGTAAAAAATACTCTATATTACGTAAATTCGAATGTAAAAACATAGTATAAAATGTACATAAAATGTGATTTTTCTGGTTCGACCTTTTTTATAAATTTTATGCAGTGAATCAATATGACTGTAACTATTTGTATTTGAAACACAATTTATTTATGAAATGACGTAAGATTATCTCGGGTGAAGAATAACTATTCTGCACCCTGGGTGATGAATAGTGTTACTATATATATATATATATATATATATATATATATATATATATATATATATATATATATATATATAAAAAGGCCCGCTAATATTAGCAGAATAACTATTCTACACACCACTTGACTGCCGCTCAAAGCGCCTGCATCATATTACGGAAACGCAATAGAGACTAGTGAACCGTGTCGAAAAAAAATTGCCGGGTGTTTTTCGGTACTGTTTTAGCTCTAATTTTTAACCGTTTATCAAAATGAGGGTGTAATATACCATTGAAAAGCTATGGATTAGGCAACCGACATGTTGAATACTTTTGAGATTCCACATGGTTTAAGAGCAGTTTTGAAAATAGTCGGCGGATGGATGGAGGGCGTTTTTGCGTTTTTCTAAACCGCTTTGGAATGAAGAAAATAATCGCCGTTGGATAGATATCATCGAGGCATCTTTTCATATATAAATATTTCTCTAATTCATTACGGTTTAAGAGCAGTTTCAAATTTACTAAAAGCGGATCTCTGTTTTCAAATTTTTGAATTTTTCATTACTGTTTTCACTCCAGTTTTTGAACCGTTTGTGAAACAAGGCATGTGATATGCCGTTGGAAAGCTTTAGACAAAGCGCAACTTTCAAATGTTGAAATAGTTTTGAGATTCCTTACGGTTTTAAGTTAATTTTGAAAATCGTCGGCTGACTTGAGAGCAGCGGCTGTTTTTTGAAATTTTTATGAGCGGCTGGTGGAATAATTCAAATCATATGCCGTTGGAAAGATATCAATGAAAGAACTTTTCATGTAGAACACTCTATCTAATTCCTTACGGTTTAAGCGGTTTGATTTTAAGCGGACACTCTTTTAGCGACACCGAATGGGCGTGGGTACTTCATCCGTAAAACCGCACGGGTAAGAAACTGCATGTTTTCTTTTATTCAAGCGTTTTTCAAGAACGGAAAGTAGAGTGCACTTCATCGGTGTAAATGAACCACAAAAAAAAGTGAACGCATTACTTTTTTTTCGTAACAATTTTTTGCACTTATGGGATGAACAACATCATCGGCCGACCGCATTGCTTCAAAACCCTGCATCGAGCGGGCAAGCGAGCTGCATAATTTCTTTTGCGGACGTAATTTTTCTCATGAGTTTTTGTTGTCTTTTTCTTTACTTTTTTTGTGAGCGAGAATGGACTGCATAGCGGGGCAAGTGAACCCCAACACTCTTGAGGTGAACCGCATTACTTTCTTTTACTAGTTTAAATGTCTTTCAACAAACACAACATAATTTTTTAAATACATTTTCCAAGTGAAGTGTACTTCAAAGTCCTTGAGTGGACTTCTTTTAAAACAGTGCCTGTAGTTTTCTCTTTATTTTTTCTCTTGTTTAGGTTCCTCCTAGTGCACTTCATACATTTTTGGTTAATGAAATATGCACAGAGGGACGCGAGTGGACTACATATTTTGTTTGCATACACATTACACAAAGCATTCATCCACATCCATTTTTACTCTTTTTCCTCTCTGCATTTTTCTCAAACAACAAAATGAATTTATTTTAAAGGAACATTGAGAGAATTTATGTCTTTTTCTCGAAGAATAAAAGAACTTTAGAAAAACCGACATTCTTTTTTCTCCTTGGTACTTTTGCCGAAAAAAAAACAAGCATTTTCGTATTGCATCCATGCGTGGCCATGGCGCCCTAACAAAGGCCGTGACACCGGAGGCATGCGAACCATGGCGAACTGCATCGAAGGCAAAAAAAAGCACAAAAGGCGCAATTTCTGGACTGCCGGCGTTGTTGCCGCCGTTCACCCAGCTCCATGATTGAAGGAGGTTGACCCCTCCTGCCCTTCCGCGATGCCTGTAACAAAGGAAGGGAGATGGAGGTGGGATAGAGGAAGTGCGGTGGAGGCCAGAAATCGCCCGTCGGCCCGTTGCTGACCCCGCCCATTTGTGGATTTTGCCGTCCCGGCGATGGAAAGCGTTAGAGGGGACGGCCCTGCGGGTGGGAGTGGGCGGCTTGGAGGCCTTCGGCTCAAACCGTCGTTGGACCGGGGGCGGGTCGGTCTGGCGTGGGGAGGAGGCGCCTGCGTGGAAGAAGGTGGTGGCAGGGCGCCGGCGTGAAGGTGGAGGGTTGGGGTGGAGATGGGAGGCCCGGGGTGTGTGGCTCCTGGGGGGGCGGCCGGATCTGGGGAAACCACGATCTCCGATTGGGTGCCGTGGTGGGCGGATCTAGGACTACTTATGGTTTTGGGGGAGGGGGGCGGTGGTGGCGCTGTGGTGGCGGCTATGGGGAGGCGGCGGGGTGTTGTGTGGGGCTGGGGGGGCGGCGGTGGTGGCTCTGTGGGTGGCGGGCGGGGAAGGCCGGGGTGGTGGTGTGTAGGTGGCAGGCTGGGAGGGGCCGAATGGTGGGTGTGGGTGGCGGTGTGGCGTCTTGGTAGGAGGGACCAGGGAGGGAGGAAGGCGGGAGGGGGAGGTGGGTTGGGCGGCATGGGGAAGCAGGAGGAGGAAAGTGGTGGGTTCGTTCCCGGGAGGTGGTCGGTGGCTTTGCGGGGCAGGAGGGGGCCGGGGAGGGAGGGGCGGGGGAGGAGAGGGGCCTTGGGAGGAGGGGAGGGGGAGGGAGGGGAAGGTGGAGATCGTCAGTGGGAGGACAAGATAATGTGGGTGGGTCTTTTTTTTTCATTTGGTCGGGTCTTTAGTGTGGTTAGTTTGTAGCTCGAAGTGGGTGGGAGGTGTTATAGAATAAGGCGTTTGTTGTGGAATAAGACTCTTAAGGGTTTATCATAACCCACCCATATCCCTATTTCATCTGGGTGAGGAATAATTATTCTTCACCCCCTCTATTTTAACATGAATGCACCGTAATTTTATGTTCCGTAAATTTTGTCTTATTTCAGACATAAAAACGTGAAAATATATAATCGGTAAAAAATATTTTATATTACATAAATTTCAAGCGTAAAAATATAGTGTAAAATGTACCTAAAATGTAATTTTTTGGTCTTTTGACATTTTTTATGCCAAATTTTCGGTGAATCAATATATGTAACTATTTGTATTTGAAACATAATTTATTTATGAAATGATCTAAGATTACTTGTTGTCTTGAGCTTTTGCATACATCCATATATACTTTAAAATGCTGGTTTACTCTAAAAGCGTAAAGATGTTGGAACATGAATGTATACCCTACTTTGCAAACTTTAATGCCCAATACTAAAGAAGATAATTGTAGAGAGTGTTACATTTCTACTGTAAATTTTTGAAGAAAATATAATGGATGGAAAATTTTTCCTTTTGGTTCATCTCTTTGCCATCCAGGAAGAAACGGACACCAGGTACAATTTTGAGAAATTAATACAAGTCACATCAACCATGTGCAACTAGAATATCAGGATCAAGCTAAAAAGTGTTCTTTTACCCTTTGTGTGTCTTCGTCTATCTGAATGAAAACTAAAATAGCTAAAAACATAATATTCTAGGACAGAACACGAACCGGAGACACATAAGTATAAAATTAAAATAGCTAAGAAACATAATATTCTAGGACAGAACACGAAATGAGAACATAAATGGCCATGTTGCCAACAAAACACTCTGGAAAGATAAGTGATCTAGAAAAACTGGAGGTACTAGATAGCTAAACCCAAAGTATAGTGGCATGCAAAGCATTCATAATGTAATAAATATATGTATAAATATCTACAAATTATTGGTGTTAATTTAATGAGTATCAACACAAAGTATTCCCCGGACATATCGCGTAATATCACAACATCTATAACTACAAGAGAGGGCCAGGATACAATGTAAAATAAAAAGAAAAAATATGCATGCGATGGAAATATAACTCTCTTGCTAACAATATTCTCTGTGGATAAGCAGGAGGAACGGGAAGTGCATGTGAACTATGACCAAGGAGAAATTACAACCTCACTACATGAGCACCTTCGATAAATTGTATATAATCTTTGTCGAGCATATGCACACAGTTTCTTTAAGCAAGGAAATTCAAACTTTTTACGGAAAACAGGACGTCCAGTAGATGGCTTTTATATTCTCGATTCAAGCCATGGATCGATGAGTATTATCATTCATTTATGGCAAGTGACATAGCGAGGCAGGGGATGGCTGGCCCCGGGCCTTGGTGGCATCCAGGCCCGGGCCCCAAAGAAAAAATCGCCATCGTCCATGAAACAGATCTCACCTGCCTACCTACTCCCTTGCGTATGTGAATTCCTACTTTACCTTGGGGGAGGTATACATACACCCTATAGCTATGTACTTCGGGGATCAATCAAATTAATTAGCATTCATGCCCAGATTTGGATTGGTGAGCGACTTACCCTCTGTCTTGCCGTTTTCTCTTTTATTGGAGGACCTTCCAGTCCCCTTCCTTGAATGATTTGAGCTCCTTCAGCCAGGCGAACATCAACCTCCTTCCATTTCATTTTTCTGGGCTGTGCCAAGTTATTGGACATGTACTTGCTCGTTGCTTCATCCTTTGTGTTCTTGGGCGAGTTAGTTGGTGATTGTAATCCCCTCCATCACCAAATGAATCGCCCGGGAGAGGCTTTCATCGAGGGATCTTGACCGCTATTTCTCTCAGATTGGGTGCTTGACCTATGGAGTTGACCATTCTGTATTTTGTTGTTTGGGCTGTGGCTATATGAGTCTCCTTTGCTGTAACAACATATATAGGCAATGGTTGAGGCAAAAACTAGCAATACATTATGGAAATTAATGAGGGCCAGCCTGGCATAAGTTATTAGCATACGAACATGATCTTACAACCGCAACCCATGCAGGCACATTATTGACTATAGATTTGCAGTAATAAATGATAGCCAATCTCAAAAATTATAAAATAAATAATATTATTTAGGGCCAACTAATGTTTGACACAGCATCTCTAGCAAATCCCCAATACCATCGTCCCCACAAAATTCGATCATTTAGATGGATCCTTTTGCGGCCCGAACAGGTCCGCTAAAATTTCCCGTCTGGTGTGCAAAAACATGCCCGGGCCTATCTGACGTATCCCTTTTACGGGGCCAAACCCTCCCTCCTCCATCCTGGGCGTCTTACATAAAGCTCCTCCGATGCTACCCTCCCCCGCACTCCTCGCCAACATTGGATACCTCCGCGCCGACGAAACCACCTCCCGGTATGGTAAGTTGTGTTTAGCGTAAATAAATATTTAATGGATTCATGGTGGAAAAAAAGGCCTTTGGTGCGGTTAACTGCCATTAGTCGCCTGGCAAAGCGACCCAAGCGACAAAGCCCCAACCTTTATGCCTTGAACTAACCCCGTCAGTGGGCGCCGCCCGTCGGCGGAGGACCTTTAATCGCGGTTCTTCCCCCGACTAAAGGCCGCCCGGTTTGGGTTTTAGCCCCCCTAAACCTGTTTTCTTTTAATTTGTATTGTTTTATTTCTTTTGTGCTTTATTTTAATTTTGAAGGTTTCATATATTCTCGGTACTACATACATGCATATGAATGTACAATTTCAAATAAATTTGAAATTAGAACCAAAAAAATTCAAGAGGAATATACAATATATATTCAATATCATCGGATGACCATATACAATTTTGAACAAGTTTCCATACATGATTTAATCCATATAAATTTCTCGTCCTCGTAATAGTGTTCTCCTTTAGGATGGAGGACTTCCCTTACGAACCATCCAGCTAGTTCCTCTTGAAGTGGTGGGAGCGAGCTTCGGACTAAGCATCCACGGAGGTTATTCCTCTGAGCATTGGTATCACTCGGATCAACCCGCTCGAGGTGTATCTCGGATCCTCTCCTGAACATAGTATGCACATAGATTGGTCAGCGGTGGCTGAATATCCCACATTCTTAGGCTTTAACAATTTGAATTCTAGCTCTTTTTGAATTCACCGACCTTTGTATCTCTGAACCGTCTCCAAACCCTCGAGGCAAAGAAAATTAAATGAACAAGAGTTATTAGTTACTTGATATTAGGAAATGAGCGAAATAGGCGATCGATATAGGCGCAAATGAATGAAAATAATTACTTCAGCATTTTTCTCATGTAGCCCCAAAGCTTTGGATCCTTATTGAGAGAGGTGGGCGAGACATTACGAGTGTTAACTTTAATTACTAGAGAATCGGTGGAACCTGCGGACACGATACATGCGATCGTCATGCATAACTCATCGATTAGCGGCCACATACCATGCATGGAGTAAACAAAGAGAATGTGCTCAAGAGCGAAACACTCACCCAAAATGGTAAGAAATAGAATATCACTTTTGAGTTCCTGCTTTGTAAAACTGCCACAGTCCGCCTCCCGTCGGTGAGGTAATGCTAACACAATATCATTAACGATGTGTGGGTCAATGAACCCAACATCATGGATGTTCCTTACTCTGCATTCCTTAATCTTCATTCGCATGTATAATAGAGGACACAACAATATAGTTAGGACATATATATAGTGCGAGCAATATGAGCGAGATGGGGTAGAAATTAATAAATCACTTACGAGCGTAGCAAGCGATGATAGATTTGTCGAGCTGCGCATTGAAAAGCTGGAACAATTCACTCGATTGCAATTTGTACATAGTAATGTTTGAAGTGATGCTCATGTCTAACTTCATAAATATATTCTTTGGCGTTTTATTTTTTATGTAACCCTTGTACCAATTCAGCGAGCGTTTCATTTGGTCGGGTAGATCCTTTTCTGCTTGAGCTCGGCAGAGGCCCATTCTTGACATATGTAATTACTACCTCCTTGGCGGCAACTCATCAAGGTCTAATAGTTCACGAAGAGTAATACCTAAGTTGGCGCTTTGTTCTCGCTTTCGTTCAGATCAATCTGTCTTGCCTGGCTTGTATGATCTCGGGGGCATCGGACGAAGGCTTCCACTATAAGTGGGGCAATCGATTGTTTACTTTGTTCCCGAGCTGGGCAACTTGTTTCCTTTTTTACTTCGGCCTTCTCCGCTCTTTGTTCTCCTTGAACATGAGTGCACTGCCTGCAGTTCACGTGCATAGTCGTTAAGCAGATTCTTGGCGGCTTGGGGCGGTGTGCTCAAAATGACTTAGCCCACTTCTTTTGCTCATGAGAAAATCTTGGCTTGGGCTCGGGCTCTCTTTTCTTCTTGCAGTCTTCCATTTCTCCAAATCAGCAGGCGGCAGCGTCGACTTCCTCGGCACTCGTTCCCAAGGCCTTGTGGGGAGAGAGCGATGATAGCTCCGGTACCTTTGTGGTCTTAGGTACATAAGGGTCCGGGTTAATAATCAGGGCTGCTTCCTTGCTAGTAGGTGGATTGAAGCGTCGATCACCGCCGGACGAGGCCAGAGCCGATGATCACTGCCGGGCGTTGTGGGCTGGGCGCGGATGATCACCGCCCGGACGTTGTGGGCTGAGGCGGCGGATGATCACCCGCCGGACGTTGTGGACTGGGGGGGCGTCGGCTGATGTGGCGGAGGTGTGGGTGAACCGCCACCACCACCACCACCACCACGCCACCGCCACCACCACCACCGTAGGGGTGGACTTATTGTCCTTGGCGCCTCGCTGAAACTTGATAAACTTCTTTTGCCATAGAATGTAATGGCGCTTGACATCTCAAGTCTTTTCTCCCCTTGGGTGTAGCAATTTCAATCTCCGAGGTCCTCAAACCCTTGGACTATGTCCTCCACCGTGACACGAGCATAGCCATCTTGAATGGGGTTGTTGTGGTGGAGTGCTCGAATAAACATGGTAAAACCACTGCCGATGGCTACCTTCATGGACATGTTCCCGATAGGATATCTGAGATGACATTCTTTCATCTCCTTTATATCGTCCACAGGGTGGCGAGGAGGCTCCGGTGCAGATAATTTAACCACGAGGCTCGGTCGATATTTCGATCGTCGGTGCATACGCACCAGCGGTGGGACCTCAAGTGGAAGCCTCGGCTGCTTCTCATTCTTGGCTTCGAGATCCGTGGATGATCTTCATGCTGCACGACTGAATCTCTTCGGCTACTAGTACACTCATGGTTTCTTCATCACTTCCATTTCGATGCCAACAGCGCCACAACATACGCTTCCCGATCCATCTTTCTCTTAAACCTTACGCCGTCTGGGTCATCGATTAGGGGAACCCTATTTTCCCAGGAATGTGCCCATGCCTAAATACCGTCCCGTGTTCGGGATTCGAGGCTTTTGTCGGTAGCGTCGTTCTCTGAACTTGATCTTCCTGTTGAGCATCCTTCATTGCGTCAATAAGGGCTTGGGTGGGTTTAATTAATTTGCCACAGTAAACACACTCTCCTGTCTCCGGGTTCAGCGTTCCCCATGCCCGTACCACGACTTTTGGCCCTTGGGTCCCATCCTCCGTGCACAGGACGGATTCCTCGCCCTCAGCTCGTTCTCCATCTTCTCAACCTAGGCACCCAAATCGCGATACCCTCCTGGCCCCATAACATGATTGTACTCCTTCTTAGCGCATTTTCCTTATTTTTTATTTCAATGAACTGCTCCGATTTCTTTTGCTTCACAAATTCGGCCAATCATGTTTCAGTTTCTCATATTGTCCTTTGAAATCCAGGTCTTGTTACCTTGACAAAGTCACGGGCTGATTTTGCTTGAATTTCGGAATCGTCGGCCATCTTATGAAGCGAACTTTTGACTAGCCTCCTCCTCTCCTTGTTTTCCTCCTCCTCCTCGAATTTGTTGTATTCCGGAGCGAAATGTTCCATAAGCTTCTTGAAGCAATCTTTTTGTTCTCTTATCGACAAAGTGAAACCATCAATTCGTGCCTTCTTTGGCTCATTCCACTCTGGGCGGTGATCGAGGCGTTGTCTCTAACAATAGCTCCGCATTGGTGACAAACTTGGTGGCGTTCTTGCGCAGGCTCCGGTGACTGCCGTTTACCTTTGTCGACAACAGCGATGGTGCATGTTTCTCCTTGTTTCATCGTCTTGGTTGCGCGGCTTTGACGGCGTGCTCGATTGTTTGACGATCCGGCGAGGGCTAAAATAAGAAAGAAATTAGCGTTAGTACACACATATTTATTCAAATCGGTTAGTTTGTATCACGGGCTCAATGTATATATATACCTCGGCGGGTGGTTACTTCCATTTGAAGATAAGCGTTTATCGGCGTTTCTTGACATCATCTTCTTGTGGCGCCTTCATCTTCACCGTCAAGGTTCAGATAATAAGAAGAGATATCATCTTCTTCTTCTCCGGTCGGCACATATTGAATATCGCCGTTTATGATGCGAACATATGTGCTTCACCGTCCGGATCATAGTTGTCCATAATGGTCAGCTCTATCGTCGCCATTATGTCGATCTGAAAACATGTAAAAACAAATTAATTAAGTGAAGAAGGCGGTGGCGGTGGCGGTGGCGAAGGCGGTGGCAAAAGGAGGCGAGAAGGGGTGAGAGTGTCGCGGTGAAGCAGCGAGGCGAGGCGCGAAGGGCGGCGGTGCTAGGTGTGCCCTAACGCGGCGTGGGTGAAACCAAGCGAAAGCTGTCAAGGAAAGTATCCCGGTGTTTAGCGTTTCGAACGAGTGATCGGAGGAAAGTTTTGAGTTTGCTATGCTAGGGAGGTGTGGTCGAGCAGGCTGCGTGTCCGGATTCGTCTCGTAGATTACGAGCAACTTTCATGTACAAAGTATTTTCATCAGGATTCTGAGTTATTTTATACTAATTTTAAAGTTTTAGGACATTTTTAGAATTAAAATTAATTAAATTGAAATTGCAAATATGATGTGACGCCAGCGTCATGTATTGTGGGCTTTGACTAGTCAGCAGACCGATGGGTCCATGTCATTCACACCTAACTAACTAACCAAGTTAATTAGTTTAATTAACAGATTAATTAGGTTAATGTTAATTTAATTAAGTTAATTAATTAATTAATTAATATTTTAAATATTTTTTGTCTCCTCTTTTTTTTGATCTGGGTAGTGGGCCCGTTTGGCGTGGCCTAGGCGCTTGCTTCCGCCAACAGCACCGTGTGGAGGCGGGCGTGTCTCATCGCCGGCGCCATGGAGGCAAAGCAGGCGTGTGTCGAGGCGCGGATGAGCGATGGAGGCGGAGGCGGCAGCGTGGCGAGGCAGGCGCGGCGGTTGCTCGGGAGATCGAGGCGGAGGTTCTGAGGCGGCGATCAGAAGGCCGAGCAGGGCTGATGACTGAGCGAAGGGCTGAGGCGTCGAGGCGAGGCGACGGCGGCGTCAGGGAAGACGGCAAGCGCGGCAAACGGTAGACGCAGCGGCGTATTATAGCCCCCTTTAGTCGCGGTTGGCGGCAGACCGCGACTAAAGGTATCCTTTAGTCGCGATCCGCCTCCAACCGCGACTAAAGGGTTTCGCCGCTTCGTTCAGCGAAAGAACCTTTAATCGCGGTTGGGAGGCGGACGACTAAAACCTTTATCATGGGTCTCGTAACCATGACTAAAAGTACCTATTTTTGTTTTTGCTGTTTTTGTTTTCATTTTTGCTTTATTTTTTGCTGTTTTTTGTTTTCATTTTTGCTTTATTTATTTTGTTTTGTTTCTACTTACAATAAAAAACTTATTTATTTTATTTTATTTTGTTTCTAATTACTTATTTATTTTACTTTATGATAATTATTTTTGCTATTAAAGTTTCTAATTACTTATTTATTTATGTTATTAAAATCTTAAAAATACAATTATATATCAAAAAATCAGAAAATAAAACTAATTCATTTTAAATTCTTGTTTTTCTTCTGTTTTTTCTTCCTTTTTTTCTTCTTTTTTTCTTCTGTTTGTTTCTTCCTTTTTCTTGTTTTCTTTTTTTTTCTTCCTTTCTTCCTTTTTCCTTTTTTCTTCTTTTCTTCTTTTGTTTTTTCTTATGTTTTTCCTTACATTTGTTTTTTCTTGCTTTTTCCTTTTTTCTTCTGTTTGTTTTTCTTCTTTTTCCTTTTTTCTTCTGTTTTTTCTTACATTTTTTCCTTTTCCTTCTTTCTTCTTCTTCCTTTTTCCTTTTAAAATCAGAAAAATAAAACTAATTCATTTAAAATCTTAAAAATACAATTATATATCAAAAAATCAGAAAAATAAAACTAATCCTTGAAGGTTTGACAAAAGGTTTGATACATCATTCAGTTCATCGACCAAATACAAAGTTTGGTACAATAAATTATTACATCAATTCTTCCCTTGTGTCACAACTGCTTACGATTGTGCGTATCCATGGAGCATCCTCATCATTTACCTTAATGCTTGGGTCGGTGTTCACTTTGAAGGCGGAATTTCAGCAAACATATTATAATCTTCGACATATACGTCTTGTCCTCCACTCGCACGATGTTTCTTTTCCTGAAAAGAACAATGTGGCGCTTTGGATCATCGCATGATGTCTTGATCGTTTTCTTATCTTTCCGTTTCCTCGGTTTGCTACTCATGTCCTTCACATAGAAAACCTGGCGACATCTTTCGCTAGGGCGAATGGTTATCAAGGTAACCAAGATTGTTGAAATCCACCATTGTCATTCCGTATTGCTGGTCCACCTTTACCCCACCTCCTATTAGCTTGAACCATTTGCACGGAACAAAGGGACCTTAAAGGAGGGTCCATAGTCAAGTTCCCATATCTCCTCTATGTAACCATAATATGTGACCTTTTGCCCATTCTCGGTTCTTTGCATCAGCGGACACCACTGTTTTGGTTGGTGCTCTTTTTATCTTGGCGATCGTGTAAAATGTATTCCCATTTATCTCGTACCCTTGGAAAGTCGTTATAGTCGAAGATGGTGTCTTGGCCAACATGTACAGCTGATCTACAACATCATTGTCATTCACTAAATGTTTTCTCAACCAAGCTGAAAGTCTCCATGTGGGCCTTCTAATCCAGGATTCGAGCTTCCCAGGTTGTCCGGCGTAAAATATTCTTGTGTTTCTCAAAGTGCGACCACCAAGCTGGAATTGGTCGACCTGAGTGTGGTGTGCTTGATCGGAGAATGGCCGTCCATACATATCGTTGATTTCCTTCGATCGTGCCTTTTCCATTAGTCTCCCCTCGTGCAGCGATCGAGGAAGACCAATCGGCTTAAGGTCGGGAACAAAGTCAACACAAAACTCAATTACCTCCTCATTTCCATAGCCCTTGGCGATGCTTCCTTCGGCCTATGCGATTCTGAACATATTTCTTTAATACTCCCATGAACCTCTCGAAGGGAACATATTGTGTAGAAATACGGGACCGAGAGCGGAAATCTCTTCGACTAGGTGAACCAGGAGGTGCGTCATAATATTGAAGAAGGATGGCGGGAACACCAACTCGGACAAGACATTGGATCACATCGTTACGTAACCGTGGTAGAACTTCGGATTGATTACCTTCGAGAGATTGCATTGAGGAATGCACATAGCTTCACAATGGCTAATCGAACATTTTCGCGAGCCCCTCAAAGCAATCGGAAGCAATTGCGTCATAATCACGTGGCGGTCGTGAGACTTGAGGTTTTGGAACTTTTTCTCCGCCATGTTTATTATTCCCTTTATATTGGGCGAGAATCGAGCCAGGACCTTCATCTTTGCTCGGGCATTCAAAAAGATGACCTTCTCTTCTTTGGTCGGGCGTAGCGCACGACCTTGAAACCATTCGGATGCGGTCATCGGGGTCTTTCAAACGTTGCTGGTCTGCCGTGCTTCCTTTGTATCATTTGTCTTCCCATACCGCCCAAGAAGCTTAGGAGGTTCACGCAAATATTCTTAAAGCGTGCATCACGTCGATTGCGAGCGGACATCTAGGACTTTCCAATATTCTAGCTCCCGAATATAGATTTCTTCTTCCACATGGCTGCGTGCCCGTCGGCTCCCTTGGAACTGATTGTCGCGGGACCCTTTCCAAAGATGACTTTCAAATCCTTGACCATATCAAATACCTCGGCACGGTCGTTCCGCGACCGGCGGTGATCTGCCTTGCCGTTGTAATGCTTGCCTTTCTTTCTTCTTGGATGAATTTTGGAAGAAATCGGCGATGCCCAAGGTACCGTTCTTCTTACAATTTGGCAAATGTACACTTTCGGTCTCATGTAGCGTGCGTGCATGCATTGTATCCTTATTTGACGGTCGAAAGGTTACTAAGAGCAGGCCAATCGTTGATGGTTCGACAAACACGCTCGTAGGTCAAATTCCTCTTGTTTGTGCTCATCCACCACGGACACCACCCACAGCTGTAAAAGTTCATCAACTAATGGCCTTAGGTACACATCGAGTCGTTGCGGGTTGCCGGACCTTGGATGAGCACGGCATCATAATGAACTTCCGCTTCATGCACAACCAAGGAGGAAGGTTGTAGATGCATAGAGTCACGGGCAGTGCTATGGCTGGAGCTCTGCTCGCACAAAGGATTCATGCCATCCGTGACTTAGAGCAAATCTTATGTTCCTTCGTCGGCTGCAAAATCTTTGAACCATCTCGATCTTTCTCCATTGCGTTCCATCTGCGGTGTGTCTCAACTCCCGTCCGACTTACGTTCCTCTTTGTGCCATCGCAACAACTTGGCATGCTCTTTGTTCATGAGCAGCGTTTCAACGTGGTATTATAGGAGCATACCACATCACCTTGGCGGAACCCTCTTCACGGTTTCGGCCCTCAACTTATCGTCACGGTCATCCCTCGATCTTATAGCATAATCGGTGCATCCGGGCATTCATTCAAATTCTCGATTCACCGGGTAGAGGATCATGTTGATGCATGCATGTATCTTGAACCTCTAAACCTAGAGGCGGAAAACCTTCTTTGCTTTGTC
>JAHHZJ010010161.1:0-18884 GCA_021437245.1 Aegilops speltoides
TTTCCACGATTAGCCGAACCCGATGGTGCGCTCACGTGTCGATCGTCAACACCGCTGCGATTTTGGCGATTCTGGCCCGTTTGTGGACTATTACTCACTGTTTTGGGGTCGGGTGATTTCCACGATTGTGAGCGCCAAGTGCGCTTACGTGTCGGTCGTCAACACCGTAGTTTGGCGAATCTGGCCCATTTACGTGGACTATTACTCACTGTTTTGGGGTCGGGTGATTTCCACCATTAGCGAACCCCATGGTGCGCTTACGTGTCGGTCATCGGCTTTCCTTTGTCTTGGCCGAGTGTGGCCCGTTTCGTGGACTATTACTCACTGTTTTGGGGTCCCGGAGTGATTTCCACGATTGACGAACCCGATGGTGCGCTCACGTGTCGGTCATCAAAACACGCAGTTTTGGCCGATTCTGGCCCATTTCATGGACTATTACTCACTGTTTTGGGGTCCCGGAGTGATTTCCACGATTGACGAACGCCAAGGTGCGCTGCGTGTCGGTCGTCAACACCGTAGTTTTGGCGAGTCGAGGCCCATTTGTGGACTATTACTCACAGTTTTGGGGTCGGGTGATTTCCACCATTAGCGAACCCGATGGTGCGCTTATGTGTCGGTCGTCAACACTTGCAGGTTTGGCGAGTCGGCCCGTTCGTGGACTATTACTCCTTTGTTTGGGGTCGGGGTGATTTCCACGATTAGCGAACCGAAGGTGCGCTTATGTGTCGGTCGTCAACACCGCGCAGTTTGGCGAGTGTGGCCCGTTCGTGACTATTACTCCACTGTTTTGGGGTCGGGTGATTTCCACGATTGGCGAACCCCAAGGTGCGCTTACGTGTCGGTCATCAACACTCCTTTGTTTTGGCGAGTGTGGTCCGTTCGTGGACTATTACTCACTGTTTTGGGGTCCGGAGTGATTTCACGATTGACGAACCCCAAGGTGCGCCTACGTGTCGGTCATCAACACACGCAATTTTGGCCTATTCTCGTCCGTTTCATGGACTATTACTCACTGTTGTGGGGTCCCGGAGTGATTTCCACGATTGACGAACCCCAAGGTGCGCTTACGTGTCGGTCATCAACTCACGAAGTTTTGGCTGAGTCTGGCCCGTTTGTGGACTATTACTCACTGTTTTGGGGTCCCGGAGTGATTTCCACCATTAGTGAACCCATAGTGCGCTTACGTGTCGGTCATCGGCACTCCTTTGTCTTGGCGAGTGTGGCCCGTTTCGTGGACTATTACTCACTGTTTTGGGGTCCGGAATGATTTCCACGATTAGCGAACCGATGGTGCGCTCACGCGTCGGTCGTCAAAACTCTTGTTTTGGCGATTCTGGCCCATTTCATGGACTATTACTCCTTTGTTTTGGGGTCGGGTGATTTCCACGATTGTGAGCGCCAAGGTGCGCTTACGTGTCGGTCGTCAACACCGTAGTTTTGGCGAGTCGGGCCCATTTGTGGACTATTACTCCTTGTTTTGGGGTCCGGGTGATTTCCACCATTGCGAACCCCATGGTGCGCTTACGTGTCGGTCATCAACACTTTCGCGGTTTGGCGAGTCTGGCCCGTTCGTGGACTATTACTCCTTTGGGGTCGGGGTGATTTCCACGATTAGCGAACCGAAGGTGCGCTTATGTGTCGGTCGTCAACACCTGCCTTGTTTTGGCGAGTGTGGCCCGTTTCGTGGACTATTACTCCTTTGTTTTGGGGTCTGGGTGATTTCCCGATTGGCGAACCCAAGAGGTGCGCTTCGTGTCGGTCATCAACACTCCTTGTTTTGGCGAGTGTGGTCCGTTCGTGCACTATTACTCCTGTTTTGGGGTCGGGGTGATTTCCACGATTAGCGAACCCCAAGGTGCGCTTACGTGTCGATCGAACACACCGCAGTTTTGGCGATTCTCGCCGTTTCATGGACTATTACTCCTGTTTTGGGTTCGGGAGTGATTTCCACGATTGGCGAACCCCATGGTGTGCTACGTGTCGGTCGTCAACACCGCGATTTTGGCGAGTGTGGCCCGTTTAAGTGGACTATTACTCACTGTTTTGGGGTCGGGTGATTTCCACGATTGCGAACCCCAAGGTGCGCTTACGTGTCGGTCATCAACACTCCTGTTTTGGCGAGTGTGGTCGTTCGTGGACTATTACTCCTTTGTTTTGGGGTCGGGTGATTTCCACGATTGGCGAACCCAAGGTGCGCCTACGTGTCGGTCATCAACACCGCGCGTTTTGGCGATTCTCGCCGTTTCATGGACTATTACTCCTTTGTTGTGGGGTCCGGGTGATTTCCACGATTAGCGAACCCCAAGGTGCGCTTACGTGTCGGTCGTCAACTCACGAAGTTTTGGTGATCTGGCCCGTTGTGGACTATTACTCACTTTGTTTTGGGGTCGGGTGATTTCCATGATTAACGAACCCCAGAGTGCGCTTCGTGTCGGTCATCAACACTTTCGCTGTTTTGGCGATTCTGGCTCGTTCGTGGACTATTACTCACTGTTTTGGGGTCGGTGATTTCCACGATTGGCGAACCGATGAGTGCGCTCACGTGTCGGTTATCAACACCGCTGATTTTGGCTGATTCTAGCCCGTTTAGTGGACTATTACTCCTTTTTTGGGGTCGGGTGATTTCCACGATTGTGAGCGCCAAGGTGCGCTTCGTGTCGGTCATCAACACCGTAGTTTTGGCGAGTCTGGCCCATTTGTGGACTATTACTCTTTGTTTTGGGGTCGGGTGATTTCCACCATTGGCGAACCCATAGTGCGCTTACGTGTCGGTCGTCAACTTTCGCGATTTTGGCGAGTTTGGCCCGTTCGTGGACTATTACTCATTGTTTGGGATCCGGGTGATTTCCACGATTGAGCGAACCGAAGGTGCGCTTATGTGTCGGTCGTCAACACCGCGCAGTTTTGGCGAGTGTGGCCCGTTTAAACGTGGACAATTACTCCTTTGTTTTGGGGTCGGGTGATTTCCACGATTAGCGAACCCCAAAGTGCGCTTACGTGTCGGTCATCAACACTCCTGTTTTGGCCAAGTGTGGTTCGTTTAGTGGACTATTACTCACTGGTTTGGGGTCGGGTGATTTCCACGATTAGCGAACCCCAAGTGTGCGCTTCGTGTCGGTCGGCAACACCGCCAGTTTGGCGATTCTCGCCCGTTTCATGGACTATTACTCCTGTTTTGGGGTCGGGTGATTTCCACGATTAGCGAACCCCATGGTGTGCTTCGTGTCGGTCATCAACACTTTTCGCTGTTTTGGCGATTCTAGCTCGTTTCGTGGACTATTACTCCTTTGTTTTGGGGTCGGGTGATTTCCACGATTGGCGAACCCCATGGTGTGCTTACGTGCGGTCGTCAACACTTTCGTAGTTTTGGCGATTCTGGCCCGTTTGTGGACTATTACTCACTGTTTTGGGGTCGGGGTGATTTCCACCATTAGCGAACCCCATGGTGCGCTTACGTGTCGGTCATCAACTTTCGCGGTTTGGCGAGTCGGCCCGTTCGTGGACTATTACTCACTGTTTGGGATCGGGTGATTTCCACGATTAGCGAACCGAAGGTGCGCTTATGTGTCGGTCATCAACACCGCGCAGTTTTGGCGAGTGTGGCCCGTTTCGTGGACAATTACTCACTGTTTTGGGGTCGGGTGATTTCCACGATTAGCGAACCCCAAGGTGCGCTTACGTGTCGGTCGTCAACACTCCTTTGTTTTGGCGAGTGTGGTCCGTTCGTGGACTATTACTCCTTTGTTTTGGGGTCCGGAGTGATTTCCACGATTGGCCGAATCCCAAGGTGCGCTTACGTGTCGATCGACTAACACCTTGATTTTGGCGATTCTCGCCCGTTCATGGACTATTACTCACTGTTTTGGGTTCCGGGTGATTTCCACGATTAGCGAACCCCATGGTGTGCTGCGATGTCGGTCGTCAACACCGCGCAGTTTTGGCGAGTGTGGCCCGTTCGTGGACTATTACTCACTGTTTTGGGGTCGGGTGATTTCCCGATTGGCGAACCCAAAAGTGCGCCTACGTGTCGGTCATCAACACTCTTTGTTTTGGCGAGTGTGGTCCGTTCGTGGACTATTACTCCTGTTTTGGGGTCGGGTGATTTCCACGATTGACGAACCCCAAGGTGCGCTTACGTGTCGGTCATCAACTCACGAAGTTTTGGCTGAGTCTGGCCCGTTTGTGGACTATTACTCACTGTTTTGGGGTCCCGGAGTGATTTCCATGATTAACGAAACCCAAGGTGCGCTTACGTGTCGGTCATCAACACTCGCTGTTTTGGCCGATTCTGGCTCGTTTCGTGGACTATTACTCCTTTGTTTTGGGGTCGAGTGATTTCCCACGATTGGCGAACCCGATGGTGCGCTCACGTGTCGGTTATCAACACACGCAGTTTTGGCTGATTCTGGCCCGTTTCGTGGACTATTACTCACTGTTTTGGGGTCCAGAGTGATTTCCACGATTGACGAACCCGATGGTGCGCTCACGTGTCGGTTATCAACACACGCAGTTTTGGCTGATTCTGGCCCGTTTCGTGGACTATTACTCACTATTTTGGGGTCCCGGAGTGATTTCCACCATTGACGAACCCATGATGCGCTTCGTGTCGGTCATCAACACTTTCGCAGTTTTGGCGAGTTTGGCCCGTTCGTGGACTATTACTCCACTGTTTGGGATCGGGAGTGATTTCCACGATTGGCGAACCGAAGGTGCGCTTATGTGTCGGTCGTCAACACCGCGAGTTTTGGCGAGTGTGGCCCGTTCGTGGACAATTACTCACTGTTTTGGGGTCCGGAGTGATTTCCACGATTAGCGAACCCCAAGGTGCGCTTATGTGCGGTCATCAACACTCCTTTGTTTTGGCCAAGTGTGGTCGTTTCGTGGACTATTACTCCTTTGTTTTGGGGTCGGGTGATTTCCACGATTAATGAGCAGCAAGGTGCGCTTACGTGTCGGTCGTCAACACCGTAGTTTTGGCGAGTCTGGCCCATTGTGGACTATTACTCACTGTTTTGGGGTCCGGGTGATTTCCACCATTGCGAACCCCATGAGGTGCGCTTCGTGTCGGTCGTCAACACTTTCGCGGTTTTGGCGAGTTTGGCCCGTTCGTGGACTATTACTCACTCTTTGGGATCCGGGTGATTTCCACGATTAGCGAACCGAAGGTGCGCTTATGTGTCGGTCGTCAACACGCAGTTTTGGCGAGTGTGGCCCGTTTCATGGACAATTACTCCTTTGTTTTGGGGTCCCGGAGTGATTTCCACGATTGACGAACCCCAATGTTCGCTTACGTGTCGGTCATCAACACTCACAGTTTTGGCCAAGTGTGGTCCGTTTCGTGGACTATTACTCACTCTTTTGGGGTCCCGGAGTGATTTCCACGATTGACGAACCCCAAGGTGCGCTTACGTGTCGGTCGACAACACCGCAGTTTTGGCGATTCTCGCCCGTTTCATGGACTATTACTCACTGTTTTGGGGTCGGGTGATTTCCCGATTGGCGAACCCCATGGTGTGCTTACGTGTCGGTCATCAACTTTTCGCTGTTTTGGCGATTCTAGCTCGTTTAAGTGGACTATTACTCCACTGTTTTGGGGTCGGGTGATTTCCACGATTAGCGAACCCCATGGTGTGCTTCGTGTCGGTCATCAACACTTTCGTAGTTTGGCGATTCTGGCCCGTTTGTGGACTATTACTCACTTTGTTTTGGGGTCGGGGTGATTTCCACCATTGGCGAACCCCATAGTGCTACGTGTCGGCCATCAACACTTTTCGTTGTTTTGTATCTTGGCCGTTTCTGGACTATTACTCACTCTTTGGGGTCCGGGTGATTTCCACGATTAGCGAACCCCAAGGTGCGCTTACATGTCGGTCGTCAACACCTTGCAGTTTTGGCGAGTGCGGCCCGTTCGTGGACTATTACTCAATGTTTTGGGGTCGGGTGATTTCCACGATTGATGAACCCCATGGTGCCACTACTAGGAAAAGGCTAGCAACGTAGCGGGTTTTACATGTATCGATGGCGGTACCAGCGCTACTATCTGGCCTTCTGACTAACTCATAGCGATGGCGCGTGCCACCCAGCGCTCTTGATATACAAGTGTAGCGACAGCCTTGATTGCGAGCTTCGCTACCGCTATTAGTGCTAGCGCTCTTTGGCGGAGACGCTCTTTGCTATATGGCGCTTCTGCTAACTTTTGTACACTCGCTCTGCTAATTTAAGTAGTTTTTTGGCATATTTGTTTTGTATTTGAACCGGCTTTGTAGAAGAATCTTTAGCACATAGAAATTTCATCATGATACACATACAAATGCTGCGAGACCACAAATGTAATCATAGCATGTACATACAAATAGTCTCTTCATAATCATCATCAACACAAAGTGATATCTTGTTATCATCTCGAAAATAGCAATACATGCAAGTCTCGAATACTTGCAACTACAACAACGTCATCCATCTAAACAAAGGCATACATAAGAAGTGCTATCACTATGAGTGAGGCGGAACCATCGATACATGAGGTGGCGATTCTGAGTCCTCTCTCGCTAGCGTGAACCTCAAGTAACTAGCTTCTCCTTCTTATGCCTTTTGAAGCCTTTATGGCTGCGCCCATGAACCCATTCACTTGCTTTGACACTCATGCCACTCGTTGTACACCCGGAACCTTCCCTTTGTACCACGACATAGCATTTCCATCTAGCCATCAAGAAACTAGGTACCATTAGAGATGCATGTTCATGAAGAGGATGTACAATCATATATATGCAAAAAAATATACTAAGCAACACCAAAAAGAAAGGTTAGCAACTAGATGCAACATATCTGATGCATAAATTAATTAACTAGAAGTGCGCGGGTCATCGTCGCCAACTAACAAAGTAGCGTTACACAAGTTCGGTAGGGACCGTGGACATCACAAAGTTTCATCGCTACAAAAGTATACAAGTTCAGCGACACATATCATCATCGCCGGCATCATAACTCACTAGAAGTTCCATCCTTCCATATCATCGAGGGCGAACCCTAGCTGCTTGAGCGGCGTGAGGTCTAGGCGTTGCATGCCTATGCGAGTTCGGACGTCATTTCGCGATATAGGGCGTGGTGGAACATCCCCTTCTCATCGGCGACTTCTTTCATGATGATAAATGCAATGTAAGCTTTGGATGCGAAAGAAGTCATCTCTAAGTTTATAATTAAGCTTCTCCATGAGATTCTAGCCACTTGTGGATATGATCATCATTCTGCTATTAGTCACGAAGCTTTGGTGATCCGTGTTGAACTGAATCATGAGATGGGCGATGTAGAATCCATCCTTCTTGCTTGGTTTTGGGACATGGATGCGGGAGAAGTTAGTTTTATCTTGTGAAACCCATCTTCTTGTTCCTTTGTTTCTGATATGCGTGGCCACCTCTATAGCTGAAGCCTTGGAGAGCATCATCTAGAATATTCATTATGTGGGTGTAGTCCTTTTCTCGTAGTCTCTCGAAGGTCAAAATACGGCGTGGGAGACTTGCGGGTAAGAAACGATAAAACGGTAGCGCCCGTTGCTGCGAGGAAAAAGACACCTCAAATTATTCCCCATATGAGAGAAGGAATGATTGAAATGTCTGAAAGGGTTGTCGGAACTGACTTACTTTGGATGATAAGGCACGAGGACAATTTCCGGTCCTTATTCTGTACCATGAAGTTTTGGAGGTACTCCTAGTAGTTTCACGCTCAAAAGTCGCGAGACTCAAGAAAGACTCGTGCATGTAATGCGGATCCACCACACAGATTTGCGAGACTTCTTCACTCTTCACGGCAGACTCATATGTAGCGCAAAAAGGCGGACGATAGTAAAATCAAGCCGCCTTGTTAGAAACATCTCAAAGATATGGTCAAAGCCGGGAAGAACACCTCCATGGGCCGTGTGTCGGCGTAGCACTTCCCCTCGAGGCACGAGCGCGTATGTCGGATATCTGGATCCTTTGAGGCTAGTAGGCTTTTCTCGATCGACGACACATGGTGCGTGCAGTCTCTGAGATCCCGATAGTGCCTCCAGCGGTTTCGGCGGTAGCATCGGCTCGCTGTGAGATGGAACATGACTGCACCTTTCACGGGTACGCTCTTGAGAATGCATCGTCAGCTGCTGTGTGCTCTGGCTTGTTTGGAGGCGATTACCTTCCCGATCTCTTCCTCTCCTTTTCTTGGGCACACCTTCAGACCCTTCCTTAACCCCTGCCCAAGTGTTCCCGGGCTAAATCTTGTACGACCCTCGCGCGGCTAGTTGAGCTTTGTGTTGGCGGCATCTTGAGCGTGTCTGTGAGGATTTCATGAAGAGACTTTTGCATTCCATAGTGCGGCCCTGCCTGCCATCCATATCCTCATTAGCAAGTGATAGCCCTAATTCGTCATATGGTTGACTCATCATATCTATGTCACAGTCATACAGCGTTTGTATTGAGGTAATCCATAGGGTCGACCTCCGTCTCATCATCCATTCTCTGTTCTCTGGTACATCAGCCGATACTATTGCACCCCTTCATCATGTCGTCCGCCGCTCTCACCGGCACTACTACGGGGAGCTGGTAATTGCGTGGGTGGGGTGGTGGTCTCCGCTTATGCTTGTTGATGTGTGGTAGTTATTGGTGTGCTCTCGGCGGCTCGGACGAATAAGATTCTTGACCATAGCAGCACCCAACCCTTGCATCGTCCAATCCGCGGTGGGGTCTCGTCGTCCGCTCCCACATCTTTATCTTTGGAGGAGGCAAATCCTTGTCTTGATTTCACACTGGTCAAGCTAACCTGAAGTGCCCAGCGAGATCGGGTGGTTGTGGAATGTCGTTGAGAGGGTTCATTATCATCCCTTTCCCGTCCACCTTACGGCCTTTGATCAAGTAGAGTATGGTGCATGGGGTTTCTTTACTGCAAACACATATGTTTGTGGTGTAAAACAACAGAAAAGGCAACAAAAATGGAATATTATCTATATATATATGTTGGTGCGACATGTAATTACCGTGGTGGCGTCAAGATCAGCCAAAGGCGAAGGCCCACCTAAGCGCGCTGAGAATGAGGGCCAGGCTGCTATGGCGGGGCGGCTGCGAGAGGAGGCCGGTTGCTTGAGCAAGTGATGGTGCGATGGTGTTGTTGTTCATGGGTTGCTCGCGTGAAACTGGGCATCGAAATCATGTACCGTCTTATGCGGATTTTCCTTCGCCCGATTGATGATAAGCTGGAACCAAGTTAATAGCGAAATCATTTACTGCGGCGATTCTGCTGCATTGACTGCTCTTTGTAGCAACTCATATTTGTCCTCGGCTGCTTTTTCGCATCCTCGGCTGCTTTTCTCGACCATAAGCTTCACCTTTGCGTCGATGTCGCTGACTAAACTTCTTTTTCTGCTTCTTGGCCTCTGGACGTCGTTGTAAAACACCTTCCCGTGGCGCCGTCTCGGCGCCGTGCACCACGACCATATTGCGGCCGCTGGTCAGCAGGGAGTCCCTTAAGTTCGTTCAAGGCCGGTTGAGAGGGTGTCCCACTTGGGCCTCATCGAATGGGGCTTTCGGCTGCAAGCGGTGTTGCTTCTCGATGGTCTAATCAATTTCCTCATGATCTTGTCGTGTAAAAACCTTTTCTCCACCATAAAAAAAACCTTTTCTCCTTGTCCCACTTGTGGCGGGCCTGATGAAGTCATGCTCCAAGGGGTTGGTGAACCGGGAAGAGTGCAGGAGACCAGCGGCTTCACGTTCGCGTCCTCCTTATCCCATATGGGCCTTTTACGAGGTAGCCACGGCAGAAGCGATGCTTCCGTGTTCGGAGCTGAAGGCTTTTGAATTTCGCAGCCTTAGCCTTGGCTGCCTCGGTAGCGCAAGTGTCCTTGAACTTTTGAACTCCTCTTCCGTAAGTGTCGGATTTTCCTCCAGAATCTTGGGCGGGGTTCATCAGCCTCAATAGCTCGTTTCACCCTCCCTTTCCGGAGGCCAAATCATTGCTGAACATGCCCATGGCGTGATTGTTAATCTTTTCATCTTGGATCATCCACGGTTGTTCTATGTTATCATCGGTCGAGAACTTGAATCTCTTGTGCAACCGTTAGAACAAGCTGCGTCAAATGTTCTTTACTCCTTAAGTCATAAATCGTTGATGCTCGCGCATTCCGTAGGATGCATCCTACTTGGTTCCCATAGCACTTGCGAGGTTCTTGGCTCTAACGGCTCAAACTTGCTAGGTGCCATCTTTGTGATCACAAGTCGTCCAATCCCTAGTTTGTTAGGTTTCGTATCCTCTGCTTCTTATGCTTCCTCTTTTCGGTATCGGCGCCGGGGCGGTACCTTCCCTTGATACCTTCCCCACGGTCTCGGCGCCCATCATCGGTGCGGCGCCCGTCGGTGCCGGCGCCCGTCGGTGTCGATCGGCGTCGATACCATCATCGAGCCGACACGCAAGCCTTGCTTAGCGATCAAATAGTCGAGTACTCTTGTTCACCATCATAATCCATCTAAATGCGCATCTTGGTGAAGGCCCGGTTTCTTCGTTGTTCGACATGTTTCCTATGATTAAGTGGCCTCATTTATTTCTAAAAGTATGAATAAATGAGAAATGGCGTAAAAAAATCTATGTGCCAGCACTTTCGATATACCAACTATGTAGCACAAATCATGCCTTTATTCACGGAAATTTGGCATGACCTTTGCTAAAAATGGACATATCGGCGCTGAAATCACCGAAACGAAATGAATCAACATTTCGGTAACATAAACCACTCGGATCATTTTCCAAACATGACATGTCCAAAACATGACATATGCACATATCACATGTCTAGTTCAAATTTCCATATAAATTCAGCTAATTTTGAAACCTAGCTAAATTCATAACTAAATAGATAACCTAATTAATTAACATGAAGAACCCTAGCAGAGGGGGTTCTGAGAGTGCAGGCGAGGAGGCCGAGGCGTGCAGGCGGCCAGTCGGAGTCGGCCGAGGTCGAGGCGGCCTTGGTCGAGGTGGCCTTGGTCGAGTCGAGGGCGAGGCAGGCGGCCAGGAGGCTAAGCCTTGGAAGCCGAGTCGGTCGGCCTTGGGCAGGTCGGTAGCGGTGGGCGAGGGGCGGAGAGAGTGGGGATTTGGAAATGTGGCGGGATGAAGCTGGCAGTGAAAATTTTGGGTTAAGTGGGCGTAGCAGCGCGTGTTATGCAAAGCAGCTACTACTATGATCCGTGGCTGCGGCGCTTTATGGTAAACACGCTGCTACTACGTGCGTGGCGGCAGCGGTTTATAAGAAACTTCGCTACTACTATGGTATGTAGCGGCAGCGTTTTTTGTGAAGCAGCTGCTACTGCCGTCTTCTGCCAGTTTTCATTTTCTTTTCCTTTATTTTATCCACTTTTATTTCGAGGCAGTGAGCGAAGGGAGGCGATATATATTGCATCATTTGGCGGTTAAATATGTATGCAAAATAGGAACATATATATTACACATCATATGGCTAAGTGTGTATACAAAATAGGAACATATATATATTACATCATTGGACCCATAACATACGTTTCCTCGGTCTTGGCGTTTTCGTTTTGAGTCAGCTTCTTTCCCTTCTTGTTAAGTCGAAGAATAATTGAGCCCCTCATTGTGACTTTGCCTTTTCCATGAGTGCGATTTTTCTTAGGTAATGTAGTATTGATTCTTCTTTTGGCGTATACTTCATCATCGTCGTCATCTTCCCTCATTGGGTTGCCGTCTGATCATAGTCTTCCTCGTTGGCGACTCCATCCATTCAATGATGTTCCTTTTGCCTCTCCTCCGACAACACGGCTGGGATTGTGCGGGTCGATTATGAAAAGCATTGTGTCACGTGCTTAGCGTGTACCCATGGCTCGTTTTTGCGATAAGCGTTAATGATGGCGCTCTTGGCGTCGGGTATAGTCATGGTAGTGAACATCCGGCTTTCTCTTTCGACATTCTTAGCCCATCGACACGGAACATCGTCGTGTTGTGCAGTCGAGTAGTCAAGCTCCGGATCTCCTCGACCCTTCCATAAAATCGTTCGGTTGTGCGTTGTCGCTGCGGTCATGCATTCCATCGTCACCCTGAGTTACGATCATCCTTGTCCATATCTTTTGCCTCCGTGTAGAACGTGTATCCGTTGATATCATATGCACGATAGGTTCTACGAGGTTGGGCGAGGGCCATGTGCTAAAGGCGTATATGAGCAATCCGTCCTTAGAGCCCTCCTCGGGGATTAGCAATAATATGCTCTTTGAACCAATGCGAGGAAAGTGGAGTTGTGCTCTCTAGTAACCGGCGTCCGTCCTGCATACCCCAGTCCGCGATACTTCTTTGCGATAATTTCTTTGTGCGATGCCCGAAAGGATCTACCTCGTCTAGGTGTTGTAGCACTACCAAGTTTGCTCTGTCAAAATCGCTGCGTCGATCTGAGTATGCCGCGTGCAGTTCCTGCGACCGTTCTGATGACCATCTCCTTGAGCCTCCCATCGTTAGCATTAGCAGGCAAACCAACACTAACACCGGCGGCTGAGTGCACCATATAGAAAATTCTCATAGAAGAGATGCACTCTTGTGCCAAATAGCCACTGGGCGATGCTTCCATCCGGACGGGACATATTCTGAAACGAATCCTGATGATCCCATTCATCCTCTCAAGCGGCATCATGTTGTGCGAGGAATGGCGGCCCAGTCTATTATGTCATCCACAATATGGACACCAGGATGCACCATCACGTCGAAGAACGCGGCGGGAAGTACATCTCAAGCTCATTCGATATCTGGCGATCTCTTCACTGCAGCCTTTGGAGCTGCTTCACCTTGATCGACTTTGAGAGATGGCGTCAAAAAGTTGCAAAGACCAATAAGCGTGTCGCAGACGTGCTTGTCCATTATCCCTCTAAAGCTGACAGGTAGTATCTGCGTCATCATCACATAGCAGTCATGAGACTTCATCCGCTGAACCTTTTCTTGTCCGTGTCTAGATATCGCTTATCTTGCCACGATAACGGAACTAACTTTCACTCCGTAAGGCACTTAAAAATTGATTGATCTCAGCGACTTAAGGTGAAGCAAGAGAGGGCAATAATCTTCTTTCTTTAATTTCTTGCCTTCTTCTCCCGTGCCTCTGTCTCGTCTGTCTCGTCGACATTTTCACAGGCGGCATGTGCGAGATCTTCCTGATTTTCAAATCTTGCAAGTCTTTTCTTGCCTTGGCCCATCCTTGGTCTTATCCGGCATGTTCATCGGTGTTGCGAGCAAGCTCTCAAGGACATTCTTATAGATATGCATTTGATCTAGGAAATGAGGTGTATCGAGTTTGTGCGATACTCAAGTCCCGAACACAGACCTCGTCTTCCATACCTTGACAGCGGCTCTGGCGCCTTTCTCATCGTCTTTCGGGCGGGGCACTCATTCGGTTTTCAACAGCTCGCGATTTCGGCACGCTCGCTTACGTGGAGGTCCTCGATGCTCAGCGTGACCATTGAATAGATCTCCACGGTTTCTCCACGGGTCGTCTGTTCAAGCCATCTTGATGCCCCATGTACCACGATTTTCCCAGACCCGCCATCTTTCCTTGGCGTTAGTTCTGAGGCGTTGTATCATCCATGCACGCGTGCATCCGCAATATCCATAGCACACTTGGCCGCCACATATCCGTAACCGATATAGTCTGCCTTTATCGTGATCGTAGCGACTCTCATGTTGAAATACTCACCTTCTTTGGCGTCCCATGTCTTGGCGGTGCTTTCCATAACGTGTCTAACTCCTCTTGATGTAGCCCGGATACAAATTAATATTATTTCCTGGTTGTTTTGGCCCTTGAATAAGCATGCTCATGTGAATGTGCTTGATTTCATGCACAACGGGGGGTTGTACATCCATACAAACACGGGCCATGTACTATGGTTGGTGTTACGGTTTAAGCAGTTCATGCCATCGGTACCGCAGCGCCGACACGATGTTCCTTGCATCACATTCAAAATACCGATAGAAGCTGTTCAGCGCTCTCCGGCTTCCATCCTTCCGTGTCTCGACTTGGATCATCTCCATCGTCGGGCTTCTTCCTCTCCGCGTGCGGCGCATTAGCTTTCTTCCTTGGGATCTACAAAATACCTCTGGAGGCGGGAGTGATCGGTAAGTACCATACAACTTTACGGGGACATTTCTTCCGGCCTTCTTGTATCGAAGCATTGCACACGGACGGCTTGTTTTTCCGCTTTGCTCCTTCCGATAAATTATGCAATCGTTGATGCATGCATGGTATCTAACGTGTGGCGGATCAAGAGGGCACCACGATCTTCTTGGCCTCATCAACACTAGTAGGACATAGATTACCCGCGGGAAGAACATCCTTTAGGTACTTGAGATGCTCGCCGAGGCTAGTGTCGGTCCATTTGTTTTTAGCCTTCGTCTTGAGAGTTGAGCGTGAAACTCAACGGGTCACCTCGAGTTGCAACCATCATACAATGGAGTGTTGAGTCTACCACCGGTTGCTCAGCTTAGCCTCCTCTCTAGAAGCAGCTCTCTCGGTACTCGTCTCCTTGCGAAGCAATGCTTGAACATCGATGCTTCCCGTGTTCGGGCTGAAGGCTTTTGAATTTCGCAGCCTATTGGCTGCCTCGGTAGCATAAGTGTCCTTGAACTTTGAACTCCTCTTCCGTAAGTGTGGATTTTCCTCCGAATCTTGGGCGGGGTTCATCAGCCTCAATAGCTCGTTTCACCTCCCTTTCCGGAGGCCAAATCATTCTGAACATGCCCATGGCGTGATTGTTAATCTTTTCATCTTCGGATCATCCACGGTTTGTTCTATGTTATCATCGTCGAGAACTTGAATCTCTTGTGCAACCGTTAGAACAGCTCGTCAAATGTTCTTTACTCCTTAAGTCATCGTCGTTGATGCTCGCGCATTCCGTAGGATGCATCCTACTTGGTTCCCATAGCACTTGCGAGGTTCTTCGGCTCTAGGCTCAAACTTGCTGGTGCCATCTTTGTGATCAGTCGTCCAATCCCTAGTTTGTTAGGTTTTCGTATCCTCTGCTTCTTATGCTTCCTCTTTTCGGTATCGGCGCCGGGCGGTACCTTCCCTGATACCTTCCCACGGTCTCGGCCGTCATCGATCGCGCCCGTCGGTGCTGGCGCCGTCGGTGTCGATATCGGCGTCGTACCATCATCGAGCCGACCTGCAAACGCTTAGCGATCGAATAGTCGAGTACTCTTGTTCACATCATAATCCATCTAAATCGCATCTTGGTGAAAGGCCAGGTTCTTCGTTATTGACATGTTTCCTATGATTAAGTGGCCTCATTTATTTCTAAAAGTATGAATAAATGAGAAATAGCGTAAAAAAATCTATGTCGCACTTTCGATATAACTATGTAGCACAAATCATGCCTTTATTCACGGGAAATTTGGCATGACCTTTGCTAAAAATGGACATTCGGGCCTGAAATACCGAAACGAAATGAATCAACATTTGGTAACAAAACCACTGGATCATTTTCCAAACGCATGTCAAACATGAATACACATATCACATGTCTAGTTCAAATTTTTTTTTTCCCCAAAAAAATTTTAAAATAAAATTCCCCAGGGGAATTTGAAACCCAGGGCCCTTTCAATAAAGGGATCCATAACGGGGGAAAGGCCCGAGGGTCGAGGGGGCGGCGGGGAAAAGGCCGCCGGTCAAGGGCCCGGGGCGGGGGGGAGGGGGGGGATTTTGAAATGTGGGGGATGAAAAGTGAAAATTTTGGGTTGGGGTGGGGCGGTTTGCGGCGCTACTATGATCCGTGCCGTTTTTGGTAAACCTGCTACTACTGCGGGCGGCAGCGGTTTATAAAATTCGCTACTACTATGGTATGTAGCAGCGGGTTTTTTTGGAAGCACCTCCGTCTCTTGCCAGTTTTCATTTTTCTTTTCCTTTATTTTATCCCAATTTCGGGCTGAGCGAAGGAGGCGATATATTTGCATCATTTGGGGTTAAATATGTATGCAAAATAGGAACATATATTACACATCTTTGGGTGTGTATACAAAATAGGAACATATATATTTAACATCATTGGACCCCATATTTCCTCGGTCTTTGCGTTTCGTTTTTAGTCACTTCTTTCCCTTCTTTTAAATGAAGAATAATTGAGCCCCTCATTGTGACTTTGCCTTTTCCATGGGTGCGATTTTTCTTAGGTAATGTAGTATTGATTCTTCTTTTGGCGTATACTTCATCATCGTCTCTTCTTCCCTCATTGGGTTGCCGTCTTGATCATAGTCTTCCTCGTTGGCGACTCCATCCATTCAATGATGTTCCTTTTGCCTCTCCTCCACGAAACAGGCTGGGATTGTCGGGTGGGTTATGAAAAACATTGTGTCCGATGTTGGCGTGTACCCATGGCTCGTTTTTTGCGATAGCGTTAGAGTCCTCTTGGCGTCGGGTATAGTCATGGTAGTGAACATCCGGCTTTTTCAACATTCTTAGCCCATCGAACCCGGAACATGCCGTGTTTGCATCAGTAGTCAAGCTCCAGATCTCCTCGACCCTTCCATAAAATCGTTGGTTGTGCCGTTTTATTTGCGGTCGGCCATTCCATCGTCACCCCCAGTTACGATCATCCTTTGTCCATATCTTTTGCCTCCGTGTAAAAGCGTGTATCCTTGATATCATATACGATAGATTCTGAGGTTGGGCGAGGGGCCATGTTAAAAGGCGTATTGAGCAATCCGTCCTTAGAGCCCTCCTCCAGGATTAACAATAATATGCTCTTTGAACCAATGCGGGAAAGTGGAGTTGGCTCTCAGTAAAAGGCGTCCTCCCGCCCCCGGTCCTGATACTTCTTTGCGATAATTTCTTTGTGCGGTTGCCCGAAGGATCTACCTCGTCTAGGTGTTGTAGCACCCGTTTTCTGTTCAAAATCGTTCGTCGTCTGAGTATACTCGTGCGATTCCCTCGACCGTTCTGATGACCATCTCCCGGGCCTCCATCGTGCTTGTTACGGGAAACCAACACTAACACCCGGTGGTTGGCACCATATAAAATTCTCATGAAAGAAGCCACTCTTGTGCCAAATAATACTGGGATGCTTCCATCCGGACGGGACATATTCTGAACGAATCCTTTGATGATCCCATTTCCTCCAAGCGGCATCATGTTTTGCGGGAAGGGCCCAGGTCTATTATGTCATCCACAATATGGACACCTGCAACCATCCGTCGAAAAGCCTTGAGGAAGGCATCTCAAGCTCATTGTTATCCTAGGAATCTCTTCCCCTTAGCCTTTGGGCCTTCCGAATCGTTTCGGAGATGGCGTCAAAAAAGTTGCAAAGACCAATAAGCGTGTCCGCGGACGTGCTTTCCATTATCCCTCTAAGGCGGCCGGGTGGTTCGCGTCATCATCACAAATGGGTCATGAGACTTCATCCCGAACCTTTTTTGTCCGGTGTCTGAATTCCGCTTATCTTGCCCCGATCGGAACCTTTCCTCCGTGGGCAAAAAATTGATTGATTCGGCGACTTAAGGTGAAGCAAGGGGGCAATAATCTTCTTTCTTTAATTTCTTGCCCTTCTTCTCCGTGCCTCTTGTCTCCGTCTCTTCTCGTCGACATTTCACGGGGCGGCGTATGCGAATCTTCCTGATTTTCAAATCTTGCAAGTCTTTTTGCCGGCCCATCCTTGGTCTTATCCGGCATGTTTCATCGGTGTTGGCAAGCTCTCAAGGACATTCTTATAGATATGCATTTGATCTGGAAATGAGGTTATCGAGGTTTGTGCGGTTACTCAAGTCCCGAACAAGACCCGTCTTCCATACCTTCAAGGCGGCTCTGGCGCCTTTCTCATCGTCTTTCCGGGGGCACTCATTCCTTTTTCAACAGCTCGGGATTTCGGCACCGCTTTCGCTTCGGAAGGCCTCAAGCCGGTGACCCATTGAATAGATCTCCACGGTTTCTCCCGGGTTCGTCTGTTCAAGCCATCTTGATGCCCCATGGATTTTCCCGGACCCGCCATCTTTCCTTGGCGTTTTCTTTGGAGGTTGTATCATCCATGCAGGCGTGCATCCGTATCCCAGGCACCGGCCGCCAATCCGTAACCGATATAGTCCTGCCTTTCGTTGATCGGTAGGCTCTCATGTTGAAATACTCACCCTTCTTTGGCGTCCCATGTCTTGGCGGTGCTTTCCATTGGTGTAACTCCTCTTGATGTAGCCCGGATACAAATTAATATTATTTCCTGGTTGTTTTGGCCCTTGAATAAGCATGCTCATGGAATGTGCCCGATTTCATGCCAAGGGAGGTTATACATCCATCCAAAACCGGGCCATGTACTATGGTTGGTTTACGGTTTAAAGGTTCATGCCATCGGTACCGCCGACAATGTTCCCATCACATTCAAAATACCGATAGAAAATGTTCAACGCTCTCCCTTCCATCCTTCCGTGTCGGCCGGATCATCTCCCGGGCTTCTTCCTCTCCGCGTGCCGGGCAATTCTTCCTTGGGATCTACAAAATACCTCCGGAGGCGGGGTGATGGTGGTACCATACAACTTTAAGGGACATTTCTTGGCCTTCCTTTTGAACATTGCACGGACAGCTTGTTTTTCTTTGCTCCCCGATAAAATGTTCGTTGATGCATGCATGGTATCTAACGTGTGGGGTCAAGAGGGCTACGATCTTCTTCCCTCCACTAGTGGGACCATTAGGGAAAACATCCTTTAGGTCTTGAGATGCTCCCGAGGCTAGTGTGGTCTTTTTTTTTAACCCGTCTTGAGGTTGAAGCGTGAAACTCAACGGGTCACCTGGGTTTCCATCCCAATGGAGTGTTGGTCTACCACCGGTTGGCTTCCTCCTCTCTAAGAAGCACTTCTTTCCGTCTCCTTGGCGTGCTTGGAAATGAGGGTCCCTGGGTGAACTT
>JAHHZJ010010164.1:0-13633 GCA_021437245.1 Aegilops speltoides
TGACTTCGAAGGATTACCGTACCACTCGGTGCGGATCTCTCTGGTTTACCTCGAGATTCGGTAGTAACTTCATCGAGTTACATGATCATCATCATTAGCTTCCTCACTAATTGGTCTAGTAGTCAGCGAGCAGTTTACGTGATGAACTACTTTCAATAAGGGTGAAGGTACAATTACCTCATCAAGTTCTACTTTCCTCCCTCACTTCTTTGAGAGAAACTCCTTCTCTAGAAAGGATCCATTTATTATCAACGAATGTTTTGCCTTGGATCTGTGATAGAAGGTGTACCCAACAATTTCCTTTGGGTATTCTATGAAGACACACTTCTCCGATTTGGGTTTGAGCTTATCGGGATGAAACTTTTTCACATAAGCATCGCAGCCCCAAACTTTAAGAAGCGACAACTTTGGTTTCTTGCTAAACCACAATTCATATAGTGTCGTCTCAGCAGGTTTAGATGGTGCCCTATTTAGCGTGAATGCAGCTGTCTCTAATGCATGATCCCAAAAGCGATATTGGTAAATCGGTAGAAACATCATAGATTGTACTATATCCAATAAAATGCGGTTATGCGTTCGGACACACCATTATGATGTGGTGTTCGGTGGCATGAATTTGTGAAACTATTCCACATTGTTTTAATTGAAGACCAAACTCGTAACTCAAATATTTGTCTCTGCGATCGGATCGTAGAAACCTTATTTTCTTGTCACGATGATTTTCCACTTCACTCTGAAATTCTTTGAACCTTTCAACTATTTCAGACTTATGTTTCATCAAGTAGATATACCCATATCTGCTCAAATCATCTGTGAAGGTCGGAAAATAACGATACCGCATGACCTTAACACTCATTGGATCGCATACATCGATATGTACCATTTCCAATAAGTCGATTGCTCGCTCCTTTGTTCGGAGAAGCGGAGTCTTAGTCATCTTGCCCATGAGGCATCGTTACGAAGCATCAAGTGATTCCAAAATCCCATCGGCATGGAGTTTCTTCATCGCTTTACACATAAGCATCAAGTGATTCCAAAATCCCATCAGCATGGAGTTTCTTCATCGCTTTACCTAATATGACCTAAGCGGCGGTGCCACAAATAAGTTGCACTATCATTATTAACTTTGTATCTTTTGGTTTCAATATCATGAATATGTGTATCACTACGATCGAGATCCAATGAACCATTTTCATTGGGTGTGTAACCATACAAGGTTTAATTCATGTAAGCAGAACAACAATTTATTCTCTTACTTAAATGAATAATCGTATTGCAATAAACACGATCAAATCATACTCATGCTCAACGCAAACGCAAATAACATTTATTTAGGTTCAACACTAATCCGAAAGTATAGGGGTGTCGATGATGATCATATCAATCATGAAAATAGTTTCAACACACATCGTCACTTCACCCTTAACTAGTTTACATTTATTACGCAACTCCGTTTGAGTTACTACTCTTAGCAAGCGAACCGTACCAAATACCGAGGGATTGCTATAAACACTAGTAAAGTACACATCAATAACATGTATATCAAATATACCTTTGTTTACTTTGCCATCCTTCTTATCCACCAAATACTTGGGGTAGTTACGCTTCCGATAACCAATCCCTTTGCGATAGAAGCACTTAGTCTCGGGCTTAGGACCAGGACTTGGGCTTCTTCATTGGCACAACTTGCTTGCCGTTCTTCTTGAAGTTCCCTTCTTGCCCTTTGCCCTTTTCTTGAAACTAGTGATCTTGTCAACCATCAACACTTGATGTTTTCTTTGATTTCTACCTTCGCGATTTTAGCATCGCGAAGAGCTTGGGAAGTAGTTTCCGTTATCCCTTGCATATTATAGTTCATCACGAGTTCTACTAACTTGGTGATGGTGACTGAAGAATTACATCAATCACTATCTTATCTGGAAGATTAACTCCCACTTGATTCAGCGATTGTAGTACTCGGACAATCGAGCACATGCTCACTAGTTGAGTGATTCTCCTCCATCTTTTAGCTATAGAACTTGTTGGAGACTTCATATCTCTCAACTCGGGTATTTGCTTGAAATATTAACTTCAACTCTGGAACATCTCATATGGTCCATGGCGTTCAAAACGTCTTTGAAGTCCCGATTCTAAGCCGTTAAGCATGGTGCACCAAACTATCAAGTAGTCATCATATTGAGCTAGGCAAGCGTTCATAACGTGCGCATACGCTACTGCAATAGTCGTCACCTAGCGGTGCATCAAGGACATAATTCTTACGTGCGCAATGAGGATAAACCTCGGATCACGGATCCAATCCGCATCATTGCTACTAACATTTTTCAACACAATTTTCTCTAGGAACATATCAAAATAAACATAGGGAAGCAACAACGCGAGCTATTCATCTACAACATGATTTGCAAAATACTACCGAGGACTAAGTTCATGATAAATTAAAGTTCAATTAATCATATTACTTAAGAACTCCCACTCAGACGAGACATCTCTCTAGTCATCTAAGTGATTACGTGATCCAAATCAACTAAACCATAACCGGTCATCACGTGAGATGGAGTAGTTTTAATGGTGAACATCACTATGTTGATCATATGTACTACATGATTCACGCTCGACCTTTCGGTCTCCGTGTTCGAGGCCATATCTGCATATGCTAGGCTCGTCAAGTTTAACCGAGTATTCGCGTGTGCAAAACTGGCTTGCACCCGTTGTAGATGGTCGTGAGAGCTTATCACACCCGATCATCCGTGGTGTGCAGGCACGACGAACTTTGCTAGCGGTGCATACTCGGGAGAACACTTCTTGATAATTAGTGAGAGATCATCTTAAAATGCTACGTCAATCAAAGCAAGAATAAGATGCATAAAGGATAAACATCACATGCAATCAATATAAGTGATATGATATGGCCATCATCTTCTTGTGCTTGTGATCTCCATCTCGAAGCACCATCATGATCACCATAAATCACGTGCGACACCTTGATCTCCATCGTAGCATCGTTGATCGTTTCGCCATCTATTGCTTCTATGACTATCGCTACGCTTAGTGATAAAGTAAAAGCAATTACGGCGTTGCATTTCATACAATAAGCGACAACCATATGGCTCCTGCGATTGCCGATAACCGGTTACAAAACATGATCATCTCATACAATAAAATATAGCATCATATCTTGGCCATATCACATCACAACATGCCCTGCAAAATAAGTTAGGCGTCCTCTACTTTGTTGTTGCAAGTTTTACGTGGCTGCTACGGGCTTAAGCAAGAACCAATCTCACCTCGCATCAAAACCACAGCGATAGTTTGTCAAGTTGATGTTGTTTTAACCTTGCAAGGACGGGCGTAGCACTCAGGTTCAACTAAAGTTGGAAGCCGACACCGCTAGTCACCTATGTGAAAGCCTGCGAGTAAAACCAGTCTCAGCGTGGCGTCTGGCGTAATGTCGGTCGGCGCTTCATCCAACAATACCGCCCGAACCAAAGTATGACATCTTTGGTAGCAGATATGACTTATATCGCCCACAACTCACTTGTGTTCTACTCGTGCATATAACATCAAACCATAAAAACCTGGCTCGATGCCCTTGTTGGGGAGCGTAGTAATTTCAAAAATTTCCTACGCACCGCAAGATCATGGTGATGCATAGCGAGAGGGAGAAGTGTTGTCTCACGACCCTCGTGAACCCGAAGCGGAGCGTTGACGCAACATAGAGGAAGTAGTCATGCGTCTTCCGGTCCAACCGATCCAAACACCGTTACTCGGCACCTCAGAGTTCTTGACACACGTCTGACTCGATGGCCTTGCAGACTCGATCCGCAAAGCCGGGAGGAGTTGTTGGAAATATGCCCTAGAGGCAATAATAAAAGTATTATTATATTTCAATGTTCATGATAATTGTCTTTTGTTCATGCTATAAGCGTGTTATCCGAAATCATAATACGCGTGTGAACACTTAGACCCCAATATGTCCTAGTGAGCCTCTAGTTGACTAGCCCGTTGTGATCAATAGATGGTCATGGTTTCCGACTATGGACATTGGATGTCGTTGATAAGCGGGATCACATCATTAGGAGAATGATGTGATGGACAAGACAATCATAAGCATAGCATAAAAGATCGTATAGTTCGTTTGCTAGAAGCTTTGCCAATGTCAAGTATCTATTCCTTCGACCATGAGATCGTGTAACTCCGGTTACCGTAGAAGTGCCTTAGGTGTATCAAGCGTCCTGGCGATAGGCGGGTGACTATAAAGGTGCATTACGGTATCTCGAAAGTATCTTTGGGTTGACATGGATCGAGGCTGGGATTTGTCACTCCGTTATGCGAGAGGTATCTCTGGGCCCACTCGGTAATGCATCATCATAATGAGCTCAATGTGACCAAGGTGTTGGTCACGGGATCATCATTACTGATGCGAGTAAAGTGACTTGTCGATGCGAGGCGAGCGAGGTATTGGGATACCGACGATCGAGTCTCGGGCAAATAACGTGCCGATTGACAAAGGGAATTGCATACGGGGTTTGATAGAATCCTCGACATCGTGGTTCAACCGATGAAATCATCGAGGAGCATGTAGGACCAACATGGGTATCGAGATCCGCTGTTGGTTATTGCCAGAAAGTCGTCTCGGTCATGTCGCATGTCTCCGAGCCCGTAGGGTCTACACATAGGTTCGGTGCGCTAGGGTTAGTAGGAAGACTAGTATGTGAATACCGAATGTTGTTGAGTCCGGATGAGATCCGGGACGTCACGAGGAGTTCGGAAGGGTCGGAGGTAAAGAATAATATATAGGAAGTGGTGTTTGACCATCGGGAAAGTTTGAGGTTACTGGCAAAATCTGGGACCACGGAAGGTCGAGGTCCACAGGTGGGGCCACCCATCCGGAGGGCCCATGGGCCATAAGGGAAGGAACCAGCCCACGAGGGCTGGTGCGCCCCTAGGCCCACCCTGCGCCTAGGGTTGAAACCCTAGGGGTGAGGCGCCCCAGCTTTGGGGCACTCCACCCCTTGCCGCCGCCCCTTGATATTGGATCTCTAGGGGCGGCCACCCCTGAGGCCTATATAAAGGGGAGGGCTGCGTACACATCTCCCAAGGCGCAGCCCTCCCTCCCAACACATCTCCTCTCCTGAGCTCGTGAAGCCACAGCCGAGATCTTGCTTCACCACCATCATGCACTGCGTCGTCTTGCCGGTGGTCTTGTCTTCCTCAACCTCTCCTTCCCCTTGCTGGATCAAGAAGGAGGAGGCGTCGCTCGTCCGTCCGTGTGTTGAGCAGCGGAGGTGCTGTCCGTTCGAGCACTTGGCATCGGTGATCGAATCACGTTCGATGCGACTCCATCATCACCAAACAAGCTTCACCTTGCGATCTACAAGTGGTATGTAGATGCAAACTCTCTCCGTTACTCGTTGCTTAGATGAACTCATAGATGGATCTTGGTGAAACCGTAGGAAAAATTTTAATTTTACTGCAGCGTTCTAGCATGGCATCATGAGCCGGTTTATCGTAGTTCTCTAATGCAGAGTAGAACACAATTGTTGTGGGCGTTGATCTTGTCATCTTACTTGCCTCTACTAGTCTTTTCTTGCTCAGCGGTATTGTGGGATGAGGCGGCCCGGACCAACCTTACGCGTGCGCTTCGTGAGACCGGTTCCACCGGTGACATGCACTAGTTGCATAAGGTGGCTGGCGGGTGTCTGCTCTCCCACTTTAGTTGGAGCGGAATCGATGAACAGGGCCCTTATGAAGGGTAAATAGAAGTTGACAAAATCACGTTGTGGTGATTAGTAGGTAAGAAAACGTTCTTGCTAGAACCCAATCGCAGCCACGTAAAGATGCAAACAACAATTAGAGGGCGTCTAACTTGTTTTTGCGGCGATTGATCATGTGATGTGATATGGCGGAAGTTGTGATGAATGTTGAATTGTGATGTATGAGATCATGTTCTTGTAATAGGATTCACGACTTGCATGTCGATGAGTATGACAACGGCGAGAATCCATAGGAGTTGTCTTTATTTTTTGTATGACCTGCGTGTCATTGAAGAGCCATGTAAACTACTTTACTTCATTACTAACGCGTTAGTCATAGAAGTAGAAGTAGTCGTTGGCGTGACAACTTCATGAAGACACGATGATGGAGATCATGATGATGGAATCATGGTGTCAAGCGGTGACAAGGTGATCATGGAGCCCGAAGATGGAGATCAATGGAGCTTGATGATATTGGCCATATCATGTCACAACTATATATAATTGCATGTGATGTTTATTATGTTTTTACATCTTGTTTACTTAGGACGACGGTAGTAAATAAGATGATCCTTATAAAATTTCAAGAGTGTTCTCCCTAAGCGTGCACCGTTGCTACGGTTAAATGCGTTTCTAAGCACCACGTGATGATGGGTGTGATGGATCCTTACGTTCACATACAGCGGGTGTAAACAGATTTACAGCGAAAACACTTAGGGTTAACCAGCGAGCCTAGCATGTGCGGACATGGCCTCGGAACACGGAGACCGAAGGTCGAACACGAGTCGTATGGAAGATACGATCAACATGAAGATGTTCACGATGATGACTAGTCCGTCTCACGTGATGATGGGACCACGGCTAGTCGACTCGGATCGTGTAACACTTAGATGACTAGAGGATGTCTAATCTAAGTGGGAGTTCGTAATTTTGATTAAGAACTTTATTATCATGAACTTAGTCTAAAACCTTTGCAAATATGTCTTGTAGATCAATGGCCGCGCTAATGTCAACATGAACTTCAGCGTTCCTAGAAAACCAAGCTGAAAGATGATGGCGCAACTATCTGGATGGTCCGGAACACGAGATCATCCTCATAGCTGCCAAAAGCAGTATGTCCTAGAAGCACCGTTAGGTGATCCACTATTCTCCAAGACGCAAAGGCGATTTGAGCGTCTGGCGGACTCGTTCGATGATTACTCCCTCGTTCGATGCGGCATGCTCTACGACTTAGAACCGGGGCTCCAAAAGCGTTTTGAGCATCACGGAGCATATGAGATGTTGAAGAGCTGAAACTAGTTTTCCAAGCTCATGCCGGTCGAGAGATATGATGTCTCGACAAGTTCTCTGATTGTAAGATGGAGGAAAACAGTTACAGTCGGTGAGCACATCACGAAGATATCAGGTTGCCTTCGTGATGATTGAGTTGAACATTAACCTCCGAGATGAGGCGGTCATTGTGAGAATCCTCGATCGCTCCACCAAGCTTCAAGAGCTTTGTGATGAACTACAACATGCGAGGGATGGTAAAGACCATTCTGAAGTGTTCTCAATGCTAAAAGTCGTGAGAGGCTGAAATCGAAAGGAACATCAAGTGTTGATGGTCAATAAGACCACTAAGTTCAAGAAGGGCAAGGGTAAGAAGAACTTCAAGAAGGGCGGCAAGGATGTTGCAGCGCCCGTAAATCTGTTGCGGGAAGAAGTCAAGAATGGACCCAAGCACTGGGCCGAGTGCTTTTATTGCAAGGGAAGGGTCCTTTGGAGCGGACGCCCCAAATACTTAGCGGATAAGAAGGCGGCAACACCAAAGGTATATTTGATATACATGTAATTGATGTGTACCTTACCGTTACTCGTAGTAACTCACAGGTATTTGATACGGTGCCGTTGCTCATATTTGTAACTCACGGCGAGCTGCGGAATAAGCGAGATGGCGAAGGGCGAGGTGACGATCTTGGCGTCGGAATGGTTCAGTCGATGTGATGCGCCGTCGACGCGCTGCCTCTACATTTACCTCTGAGGATTAGTTTTGAACCTTAATAATTGTTATTTAGTGCCAAGTTTGAGCATGAACATTGTATCTCGGATCTCGTTTGATCTGAGATGGCTACTCATTTAAATGCGAGAATAATGGTTGTTCGATTTATATGAGAGATATGTTTTATGGTCATGCTCCAGATGGTCAATGGTTTATTCTTAATGAATCTCGGCGTAATATTACACATGTTCATAGTGTGGATGCGAAAAGATGTAAAGTTGATAACGATAGTCCCACATACTGTGTACGCGCATTAGGTCACATTGGTGTCAAGCGCATGAAGAAGCTCCATCTTGATGGACTTTTAGAGTCTCTTGATTATGAATCGTTTGACACATGCGAACCTTGCCTCTTAGGCAAAATGACCAAGACTCCGTTCTCGGAACAATGGGCGAGCAACCAACTTGTTGGAAATCATACATACCGATGTATGCGGTCAATGGCGTTGAGGCTCATGGAGGATATCGTTATGTTCTCACTCTCAGCGACTTGAGTAGATATGGGTATGTCTACTTAATGAAACACAATCTGAGACCTTTGAAAAGTTCAAGGAATTTCAGAGTGAGGTGGAGAATCAACGTGACGAAAGATAAAGTTCCTGATCGGATCGTGGAGGAGAATATTTAAGTCACGAATTTGGCACACACTTAGAAAATGTGGAATGGTTTCACAACTCACGCGCTGGAACACCTCGTGAGCGGTGTGTCGAGCGTCGTAATTGTTGGAAATATGCCCTAGAGGCAATAATAAAAGTATTATTATATTTCAATGTTCATGATAATTGTCTTTTGTTCATGCTATAAGCGTGTTATCAGAATCATAATACGCGTGTGAACACTTAGACCCCAATATGTCCTAGTGAGCCTCTAGTTGACTAGCCCGTTGTGATCAATAGATGGTCATGGTTTCGACTATGGACATTGGATGTAGTTGATAACGGGATCACATCATTAGGAGAATGATGTGATGGACAAACAATCATAAGCATAGCATAAAGATCGTATAGTTAGTTTGCTAGAAGCTTTGCCAATGTCAAGTATCTATTCCTTCGACCATGAGATCGTGTAACTCCGGTTACGTAGGAAGTGCCTTGGGTGTATCAAGCGTCCGCGTGCTGGGTGACTATAAAGGTGCATTACGGTATCTCCGAAAGTATCATTGGGTTGACATGGATCGAGGCGGGATTTGTCACTCCGTGTATGACGGAGAGGTATCTCTGGGCCCTTTCGGTAATGCATCATCATAATGAGCTCAATGTGACCAAGGTGTTGGTCACGGGATCATACATTCTGGTACAAGTAAAGTGACTTGTCGATAGCAGGCTGAGCAGTATTGGGATACGCGATCGAGTCTCGGCAAATAACGATCGATTGACAAAGGAATTGCATACGGGGTTTGATAGAATCCTCGACATCGTGGTTCACCGATGAAATCATCGAGGAGCATGTAGGAACCAACATGGGTATCGAATCATTGTTGGTTATTGCAGAATCGTCTCGGTCATATTTGCATCTCCGAGCGTGAATCTACACATAAGGTTGGTGGCCTAGGGTTAGTAGGAAGACTAGTATGTGAATACGAATGTTGTTGAGTCCGGATGAGATCCGGACGTCACGAGGAGTTCGGAAGGGTCGGAGGTAAGAATAATATATAGGAAGTGGTGTTTGACCGCCGGGAAAGTTTGGGATTCAAGCAAATCGGGACCACGGAAGTCGAGGTCCACAGGTGGGGCCACCATCGGAGCCCATGGGCCATAGGGAAGGAACCAGCCCAGGGGCTGGTGCGCCCCTAGGCCCACCCTAGCCTAGGGTTGAAACCCTAGGGGTGAAGCGCCCAGCTTTGGAGGCACTCCACCCCTTGGCCCGCCCCTGAGATTGGATCTCTGGGGGCGGCCACCAGGGGCCTATATAAAGGGGGAGGGGCTGTACACATCTCCCAGCAGCCTCCCTCCCAACATCTCCTCCTCCGTGAGGCTCGGAAGCCTGACCGAGATCTTGCTTCACCATCCTGCCTGATCGTCTGCCGGTGGTCTTGTCTTCCTCAACCTCTCCTTCCCCTTGCTGGATCAAGAAGGAGGAGGCGTCGCTAAATCCGTTCGTGTGTTGAGCAGGAGTCTGTCCGTTCGACACTTGGCATCGGTGATCTGAATCACGTTGATGCGACTCCATCATCACCAAACAAGCTTCATACGCGATCTACAAGTGGTATGTAGATGCAAACTCTCTCCGTTACTCGTTGCTAGATGAACTCATAGATGGATCTTGGTGAAACCGTGGGAAAATTTTAATTTTCCTAGCGTTCCCCTAACGTGGCATCATGAGCGGTTTATCGTAGTTCTCTAATGCAAGTAGAACCTAATTGTTGTGGGCGTTGATCTTGTCATCTTACTTGCCTCTACTAGTCTTTTCTTGCTCAGCGGTATTGTGGGATGGCGGCCGGACCAACCTTACGTGCGCTTACGTGAGACCGGTTCCCCGGTGACATGCACTAGTTGCATAAGGTGGCTGGCGGGTGTCTGTCTCTCCACTTTAGTTGGGCGGAATCGATGAAACGGGGCCCTTATGAAGGGTAAATAGAAGTTGACAAAATCACGTTGTGGTGATTACGTAGGTAAGCGTTCTTGCTAGAACCCAATGCAGCCACGTAAAGATGCAACAACTAGAGGGCGTCTAACTTGTTTTGCGGCGATTGATCATGTGATGTGATATGGCGAAGTTGTGATGAATGTTGAATTGTGATGTATGAGATCATGTTCTTGTAATAGGATTCACGACTTGCATGTCGATGGTATGACAACGGCAGAACCATAGGAGTTGTCTTTATTTTTTGTATGACTGCGTGTCATTGAAGAGCATATGTAAACTACTTTACTTCATTACTAAGCGGTTAGTCATAGAGTAGAAGTAGTGTTAGGCGTGTTTAACTTCATGAAGACGATGATGGAGATCATGATGATGGAGATCATGGTGTCAAGCGGTGACAAGGTGATCATGGAGCCGAAGATGGAGATCAATGGAGCTTGATGATATTGGCCATATCATGTCACAACTATATAATTGCATGTGATGTTTATTATGTTTTACATCTTGTTTACTTAGGACTGACGGTAGTAAATAAGATGATCCCTTATAAAAATTTCAAAGTGTTCTCCCTAAGCGTGCACCAGTTGCTTACGGTTAAATCGTTTCTAAGCACCACGTGATGATCGGTGTGATGGATCCTTACGTTCACATACTAGCGGTGTAAACAGTTTACACATGCGAAAACACTTAGGGTTAACAGCGAGCCTAGCATGTGCGAGACATGGCCTCGGAACACGGAGACCGAAAGGTCGAACACGAGTCGTATGGAAGATCGATCAACATGAAGATGTTCACCGATGATGACTAGTCCGTCTCACGTGATGATGGACACGGGCTAGTCGACTCGGATCGTGTAACACTAGATGACTAGAGGATGTCTAATCTAAGTGGGAGTTAGTAATTTTGATTAAGAACTTTATTATCATGAACTTAGTCTAAAACCTTTGCAAATATGTCTTGTAGATCAATGGCCAGCGCTAATGTCAACATGAACTAGCGTTCCTAGAAAACCAAGTGAAAGATGATGGCGCAACTATCATCGGATGGTCGGAACTGAGATCATCCTCATAGCTGCCAAAAGCAGTATGTCCTAAAGCACCGTTAGGTGATCACTATTCTCCAGCTGCAAGGCGATTTGAGCGTCTGCGAGACTCGTTCGATGATTACTCCCTCGTTCGGTGCGGCATGCTCTGCTTAGAACCGGGGCTCCAAAAGCGTTTTGAGCATCACGGAGCATATGAGATGTTGAAGAGCTGAAACTAGTTTTCAAGCTCATGCCGGGTCGAGAGATATGATGTCTCGACAAGTTCTGTTGTAGATGGAGGAAAAGCAGTTACATCGATGAGCACATCACGAAGATATGGGTTGCCGCTCGTATGACCCAGTTGAACATTAACCTCGAGATAGGCGGTCATTGGCGAATCCTCGATCCCACCAAGCTTCAAGAGCTTTGTGATGAACTACAACATGCGAGGATGGTAAAGACCATTCTGAAGTGTTCTCAATGCTAAAAGTCGGCGAAGCTGAAATCGAGAAAGGAACATCAAGTGTTGATGGTCAATAAGACCACTAAGTTCAAGAAGGGCAAGGTAAGAAGAACTTAGAAGGGCGGCAAGGATGTTGCCGCCCGTAATTTTGCGGGAAGAAGTCAAGAATGGACCCAAGCACGAGGCCGAGTGCTTTTATTGCAAGGGAAGGGTCCTGAGGCGGCTGCCCCAAATACTTAGCGGATAAGAAGGCGGCAACACCAAAGGTATATTTGATATACATGTAATTGATGTGTACCTTACGATTACTAGTAGTAACTCCACGGGTATTTGATACGGTCAGTTGCTCATATTTGTAACTCACGGCGGAGGCTCTGGAATAAGCAGGCTGGCGAAGGGCGAGGTGGCGATGGCGTCGGGAATGGTTCAGTCGATGTGATGCGCCGTCGACCGCTTGCCTCTACATTTACCTCTGGGATTAGTTTTGAACCTTAATAATTGTTATTTAGTGCCAAGTTTGAGCATGAACATTATGTCTGGATCTCGTTTGATCTGAGATGGCTACTCATTTAAATCGAGAATAATGGTTGTTGGTTTATATGAGAGATATGTTTTATGGTCATGCTCCGATGGTCAATGGTTTATTCTTAATGAATCTCGGCGTAATATCACATGTTCATAGTGTGGATGCGAAAAGATGTAAAGTTGATAACGATAGTCCCACATACTTGTAGCCTTGCATTGAGTCACATTGGTGTCAGCGCATGAAGAAGCTCCATCGATGGACTTTTAGAGTCTCTTGATTATGAATCGTTTGACACATCAGAACCTTGCCTCTTAAGAAATGACCAAGACTCGTTCTCAGGAACAATGGGCGAGCAACCAACTTGTTGGAAATCATACATACCGATGTATTGCGGTCATGAGCGTTGAGGCTCATGGAGGATATCGTTATGTTCTCACTCTCCGAGCGACTTGAGTAGATATGGGTATGTCTACTTAATGAAACACAAGTCGAGACCTTTGAAAAGTTCAAGGAATTTCAGTGAGGTGGAGAATCAGCGTGACCGAAAGATAAAGTTCCTCTGATCGATCGTGGAGGAGAATATTTAAGTCGAATTTGGCACACCTAAGAAAATGTGGAATGTTCACAACTCCGCCTGGAACACCTCAGTGAAGCGGTGTGTCGAGCGTCGTAATTGTTGGAAATATGCCCTAGAGGCAATAATAAAAGTATTATTATATTTCAATGTTCATGATAATTGTCTTTTGTTCATGCTATAAGCGTGTTATCCGAAATCATAATACGTGTGAACACTTAGACCCCAATATGTCCCTAGTGAGCCTCTAGTTGACTAGCCGTTGTGATCAATAGATGGTCATGGTTTCGACTATGGACATTGGATGTCGTTGATAGCGGGATCACATCATTAGGAGAATGATGTGATGGACAAGACAATCATAAGCATAGCATAAAAGATCGTATAGTTAGTTTGCTAGAAGCTTTGCCAATGTCAAGTATCTATTCCTTCGACCATGAGATCGTGTAACTCCGGTTACCGTAGGAGTGCCTTGGGTGTATCAAGCGTCTGCGTACTGGTGACTATAAAGGTGCATTACGGTATCTCGAAAGTATCATTGGGTTGACATGGATCGAGGCGGGATTTGTCACTCCGTGTATGGGAGAGGTATCTCTGGGCCCCTTTCGGTAATGCATCATCATAATGAGCTCAATGTGACCAAGGTGTTGGTCCGGGATCATCATTTGGGAAA
>JAHHZJ010010170.1:0-17720 GCA_021437245.1 Aegilops speltoides
CCCTCAAGTTACAATGGAACCAGGAATTTTGTGCTCAAGCTAACTCAATTCCTGTAACACCATCAGCCACGAGCAAGAAGAGGAAGTTAATTCTGGCGACTACTTTCGGTAGAACTCCCGAAGCCGCCGCCAAGAAGGTCCCGGATCAGCGAAAGTCTTGAGGGCAGTCCGCTCCGACAAGCCCTAGGGTTTGTTTCGTTGAAGCAGAGCGCTCTCGACAAAATTTGTGTCCCGACAAGCTTGCGGGGAACATCACGCTCGGCGAGGATCGAGTTCTTGCCGTGTAAGCGGATGTTCCGCGGCAGACATTGTGCCTTTAGTCCTTGTTAGCCGAGCCCAGCTCCGACATGAGCCAGCAGATAGTCCATTCCCTTGAGACGGGAGAACTTCCGAAGAGCAAGAAGAAGCAAAAAAGTAGCCCGGCAATCAAGTATGTACCGGTTTGTCGATGACATATTATGCTGAAGAAGATTCAGCGAGTGAAATGAAGTGCATTTCCGGGAAGAAGGACAAGAGCTGTTGGCGGAGATACATGGAGGCATATGTGGTCACCACATTGGTGCAAAACACTTGCGCAAAAGCCTTCGGCAAGTTTTCTTCGGCCGACAGCCCTCCGGGATCTGTTGCACAAGTAACCAAGTGTGAAGCGTGCAGATTCCACTCCAGCGAGATACATCAACCAGTTCAAGCTCTCCAACAATCTCTTTATCCTGGCCATTTTTAGATGCAGGGGCTCGACATTCTCGGCCCCATTCCCGAGCTGTCGGGGCTTGATGCTTATGCGTGGCGATCGACAAGTCCACGAAGCGGCGAGGTGGAAGTAGTGAGGAAGGCAGTTCTCCACCGAGAACTTCGTATCACGGATCACCTCGAGTGCTAAGCTTATGATGAGCTAGAGCAAGAGCAGCTGCGGCAAGATGTGCGCTGCTCCTCGAGAAAGATCGTCTTCGAGTCGCAGACGAGCTGCTCGCTACCAGCAAGCTTTGCGCGCTATCATAACCCCAAAAGATAAGCGGAAGCTTGAGAAGGAGAAGATAATGAAGCGGATATGGTGTCGTTCAAGAAAAACAGCCTTGCCGGGATACGGGCTGACGGAAAAGTTAAGTTGTCAAAGTTTAAGCCTGGTCGGTTTTAAATTTTTATGTTATATTCCTTGAGCGACCGTGCCTTGTATGGAAAACCGATGCGGCGGAGGAATCGACTCGTGGCTAAGTTGCGCCACTGAATTTGTTTGAGTCCAGCTCAGACAATGAAAGTGTGCTTGCAACTAGCCCGACAAGGTTTCTTGCGGAAGCAACACCTCCGGCGAGCTCTTGATGTTCCTTCAGCGCTCGCTGACAAGCGTGCTAACGCCGGCAAGTTCCTAAGCGTGGGTAAAAAAACATACAAGGGATGGAATTGAGTAAAGGATATAACATAACAAACATCCTTTTCATTAAAAACATCCCACTCAAGTACAGTCCATAGAGGATGAATAACATGAAAGAGAGGATTACAAGTCTTAGATGCGGCTAAGGCCCGAGGCTTACAAATTAAAAAGATAAGATGCCCATAATCCCTTTCATGTCCCTCTCTTGAGAGAGTAGGTCAAGGAGGCTAAAAGGCGCCTAAGGCGAGCTCACGGTGCGAGAGACACCAAGAGAACATCCGGGGCCGTCCAGAGGCTGGGCGGTGATGGCGGCGCGAGCGGGGCTCGAGGCAGGCAGGCGGGGCGTCGGCCGCGGCTGTCGAGGCACTCGCCTCGTACTCCGACAGCGGCCTTGTCGCCAGCCCTCTTCCCTTACGCAGCCTCCCTCGCGGCCGCCCAAGGAGGCGACCCGGGGAGTTCAAGGAGCAGCGACACGGATGATGGGGTCACCGGTGGCGCCTGCAGCGGTGCCGACACCTAGTCGGGCCCACCATCCGCCGCCGCTACCCTCATCACCGTTATCGCTCTCCTCCTCGTCACTCTCGCTCGAGGGCCTTCGCTTCGGAGGAGCTGTCCGCAGCACCGCCCAGTGCGAAGTCCCGAAGACTTTGGCGGAGAGAATCGCCCTCCATTAACTTAAAATGGAGGTAAACCCGCCATCGGTTGTGGATCAGGGACGTCTTCCACCCACGATCAAGATACATCACATTAGGGGCTGGGAATACAGCGGACTCGCGTGCGGCGATCCTGACCCCTCATGTGCGATCTCGATGTCTCGGCGGGTCCAACTCCATCCGCTTAAGCGATTGGAAGCGGAGGCGGACGAGCGCCAGCGCCGCTGACGAAAACTTCGCAAGGTGCGTCCCTGTATGAACACGCCGTGGGGAGAGGAACGCCCGGCGGGCGGGCAGGCGGGCCGTCCGCCTCTTCCCGGCGCCTCGACCTCGTCCTCGACCTCGTCCACGACCTTGCCCCTCCCTCTTCCCTTATGGCTGGCTCTGCCCCAGGCGCGAGATAGGGAGGGATCTTGTCTGTCTGGCGACCCTCCCGCCACCGATGAAGGGCAGGGTTCCCTTCCTCCATGGCGAATGAGAGAAAGGGGCGAGAAGTGAAGAAAGGAGAATATGAAAGTCTGAGACCTGCGCTCCCTCCGCCCTTCTTAAAGGAGGCGAGGTGGGGGCTCGGCCGCCTCGCTCGTGAATCGAGGCCTGGGAAGGCGGGGAGTGGGGCCGACCTGCTGCCTCTGCCATAATGGCCCGTTCCACTTCCACCGTCCATGACCCCAAAGCGCATGGGAGCAGCGTGGCAGGGATCTGAGCCGGCGAATGCTATGCATTCTCTGGATTTAAGTGTGCCCTGATCTCTCCCGACGCGCTTGCGATTGGCGCGTCCGTTCTGGGAGGGCCAGCGGTGAATCTGAGTGGATCTGGTTTGGACCCGGGCCAGGCGTGCCGTGCCCGTTTGGGCTGTGCCCAAGGCGCTTCGGCACCGTGTATGGCCCGAGGCCGGGGGCTCTGTCGGTGTACTAAAGTAGGGGTACCTTAGTACCCGAACTTGTCTGCAGCGATCGCGTCAGGCAAAAGCTTGCGAGCGTCCTAAGACCGCCGCTATTCATATTACTGCCATTCAAGAACAAAGTGTTAACCGAGAAGACAAGGCCCGGCAAGAAAGCTTGCGGGAAGGATAAGACCCGGCAAGAGGCTTGCGAGAGAACCAAGGCGCCCGGAAAACTTGTCGCGGACGCTCCAGCGTCGGCGGGACCAATGGCGGCAAGCTTGCGGGTGCGGCGAGATAACGACCACGGCAAGGTGCTTGCCGGCGAAACTCACCACTCTGCGCCCGCTCGGCATCCGGCGGCGTGTGCCGCGGATCGCTCCTGGTGCCGTGGCGTGGTATGCTGACCTAAGCGGTGCGGTGGCAAGTGAAGATGACAAGGAGGCCATCGTGGCGATCGGTGGGCGCCTCTAGCGATCGTTTCCTACCTTTGTTGGAGGCGCGGACGGGCATTAAATGCCCTTGTCCCCTGCCGTCGGAGTTAGGTAGAGAGCACTTTGTTGATAGTGGTTGTACCAACCTGCGTTTTTACTTTTCTACCCCTCTCTCTTGCTGCCACAGTCCGGTGACCCCTTTAGACTATAAAGGGAGGCCCATGCGCAAGTAGAAAGGGTTGGATTCGATTCATTCGACACTCAGCAAACCCAAGCTCTTGAGCAAAACGAAATAGAAACACAAAGCAGCAGTAGGAGTTTTATCTCTCGGAGAGCTCGATGGGTAAAATCCTGTGCTTCGCCTCGATACGCTCTGCGTCGCCCTCCGCTCCTTGCGGACGAGAAGGGGCCCACCCCATAGGTGTTCGTTCCCCACGACACCGCTGGCGGATAAACGACTTCGGATGAGGCTAAGGCGGCAGGCCGTGCCGCACTACACGCACGATCCACATAAGGATCCTCGCAAAAGGATGGCCAGTCGAGGTCCATCTATGGGCCAAAAAGAGCTCAGGGAAGCAACACAACCGCCAAGTGTTGAAGATAACGGCACACCTAAATCTGAGGCGCACACCCCTATGTTTCACCGATGAAGTCTTGGATCATGAATTTCAGTGAGTTCAAGCCCGTAAACATAGAGGCATCGGTGGAACAACGAGACCCGGATCTGGATTGAGGATTACATCCTACACATACATATGGCTAGAGAGGCGATCTCCATGCCATAAAATACCTACCCCTCAAGCTCAAAGGGCCAGCTCGGCATTGGCTCAAAAGCCTCCCGAGAAAATACCATTGGAAGTTGGGAAGAGCTCGAGGATGCGTTTGAGCAAATTTTCAAGGGACTTATGTCCGCCCTCGGATCTGAGACGATTTAAGTCACATAACTCAATAGCAGGAGAATGAGCCATGAAGTGCGAATAGGTTCCTCACCAAAAAGAACCAAATAGTCATTGTCCAGGACCATGAAGCCTTAGCAGCTTTTAAACATAATGTCCAGGAGCGAATGGCTGGCGGACACCTCGGCAGGGAAAAACCAAGAACAATGGCAGCTAACAAGCCTCATGACCGCTTTTGCGAGGAAGATAACTGGTTGGCAAGATGCGCACCAGGCTGACCGAGTACATCGAGTCGAGGGATGGAAATGAAATCACGGCCGAAAAGATCGTGGCGGAATAAAGAAAATGGCCCAAAAGACACGGCGGTCGCGCCGGGTTCAAAAGCTCTCGGCCGAACAACAAGACACTGCCTCTTAAGGACAACAGTGACGACCTATCCAACCTAAACAAAATTTTGGATAGGATATGTGTTGGAAATATGCCCTAGAGGCAATAATAAAAGTATTATTATATTTCATTGTTCATGATAATTGTCTTTTATTCATGCTATAACTGGATTATCCGGAAATCATAATACACGTGTGAATACATAGACCACAATATGTCCCTAGTGAGCCTCTAGTTGACTAGCTCGTTGTGATCAACAGATAGTCAAGGTTTCCTGACTATGGACATTGGATGTCGTTGATAACGGGATCACATCATTAGGAGAATGATGTGATGGACAAGACAATCCTAAGCATAGCACAAAGATCGTGTAGTTCGTTTGCTAGAGCTTTGCCAATGTCAAGTATCTCTTCCTTGACCATGAGATCGTGTAACTCCGGATACCATAGGAGTGCCTTGGGTGTATCAAATGTCACAACATAGCGGGTGACTATAAAGGTGCATTCGGTATCTCGAAAGTATCTGTTGGGTTGACGGATCGAGGCGGATTTGTCACTCCGTTATGGCGGAGAGGTATCTCTGGGCCCACTTTCGGTAATGCATCATCATAATGAGCTCAAGGTGACCAAGGTGTTGTACGGGATCATGCATTCGTGCGAGTAAAGTGACTTGCGATAGCGAGGCTGAACAAGGTATTGGGATACCAACGATCGAGTCTCGGGCAAATGCTGATACCGATTGACAAAGGAATTGTATACAGGTTTTGATCGAATCCTCGATATCGTGGTTCAACCAATGAAATCATCGAGGAGCATGTGGGAACAACATGGGTATCCGAGATCCGCTGTTGGTTATTGCCGAAAGTCGTCTCGGTCATGTCTGCGTGTCTCCGAACCGTGGGTCTACACATAAGGTTCGGTGGCCTAGGGTTATTAGGAAGACTAGTATGTGACTACGAATGTTGTTGGTCCGGATGAGATCGGCGTCACTAGGAGTTGGAATGGTCGGAGGTGAAGTTTTATATATGGGAAGTTGTCATAAGGACAGGAAAGTTTCAGGGGTTATCGATGTGCTGGGGCCACGAGAGGGTTGGGGGTCCTTGGAGAGGCCACCCCTCGGGAGGCCCATGGGCATAAAGGGAGAAGCCAGCCTGGAGGGCTGGGCGCCCCACTGGCCCATCGCCTAGGGTTGGAAACCCTAAGGGCGCCCCCTTGCAGGCAGCCTCCCTCCTGGCCGCCGCCCCCCTCTAGATCCCATCTAGAGGTATTCTGCCCTTTCCCTATAAATAGAGGGGTGGGGAGGGCTCTGTCCCATCTCAGGCGCAGCCCCCCTCCCAACACCTCTCCTCCTCCCGTGGCGCTTGGCGAAGCCCTCGCAGATCTGTTGCACCAACACCACCTGCCCGTCGTCTTCTTTGTTGGAGCAAGCTTCTTCAACCTCTCTTCCCCTTCTTGGATCAAGAAGGAGGAGGCGTCTCCCGTCCGTCGTGTGTTGAATCTTGGAGGTGCTGTCCGTTCGGCACTTGGACATCGGTGATCTGAATCACGTCGATGCGACTCCATCATCACCTTGCAAGCTTCATACGTGATCTACAAGTGGTATGTAGATGCAAACTCTCTCCATGACTCGTTGTAGATGAACTCATAGATGGATCTTGGTGAAACCGTAGGAAAATTTTAATTTTACTAGCGTTCCCTAACAGTGGTATCGAGCTAGGTCTGTCGTGGTTCTCTAATGCATGAGTAGAACACAATTTTGTTGTGGGTGTGGATCTTGTCAACTTGCTTGCCTCTACTAGTCTTTTCTTGCTTGGCGGTATTGTGGGATGAAAGCGGCCGGACCAACCTTACGTGCGGCTTAGGTGAGACCGGTTCCACCGATTGACATGCACTAGTTGCATAAGGTGGCTGGCGGTGTCTGTCTCTCCCACTTTAGTTGGGCGGATTCGATGAAAAGGGCCCTTATGAAGGGTAAATAGAAGTTGACAAAATCACGTTGTGGTTATTCGTAGAGTAAGAAAGCGCTCTTGCTAGAACCAATTGCAGCCACGTAAAGATGCAACAACAATTAGGGGCGTCTAACTTGTTTTTGCAGCGATTGATCATGTGATGTGATATGGCGGAAGTTGTGATGAATGATGAATTGTGATGTATGAGATCATGTTCTTGTAATAGGATTCACGACTTGCATGTCGATGAGTATGACAACCGGCAGAACCATAGGAGTTGTCTTTATTTTTTGTATGACCTGCGTTTCATTGAAGAGCATCATGTAAACTACTTTACTTTATTGCTAAGCGTTAGCCATAGAAGTAAAGTAGTCATTGGCGAACAACTTCATGAAGACACGATGATGGAGATCATGGTGTCAAGCGGTGACAAGATGATCATGGAGCGAATGGAGATCAATGGGCTATGATATTGGCCATATCATGTCACAACTATATAATTGCATGTGATGTTTATTATGTTTATGCATCTTGTTTTCTTAGGGCGACGGTAGTAAATAAGATGATCCTTCCAAAATTTCAAGAAGTGTTCTCCCCTAAGCGTACATGGTTGCTTCACGGTTAGTCATTTCTAAGCACCGCGTGATGATGGGGTGTGATAGATCCTTCGTTCACCTACAGCGAATTAGCAAGACAGGTTTACAGAGAAAACACTTAGGGGTTAACTTGATGAGCCTAGCGTATACGGACATGTACCGGAACACAGGAGAATAGAAAATTGAACCGCGAGTAAATATGGAAGATCGATCAACATGAAGATGTTCACCGTGATAGACTAGTCCGTCTCACGTGATGATCGGGACCACGGCCTGAATCGACTGGGATGGTGTGGCACTTAGAGGACTAGAGGGATGTCTAATCTAAGTGGGGAGTTCATAATTTGATTAGAACTTAATTATCATGAACTTAGTCTAAAACCTTTGCAAATATGTCTTGTAGATCAAATAGCCGCCAGCTCATGTCAACATGAACTGGCAGCGTTCCTAGAGAAAACCAGGCTGAAGAAAGATGGCAACAACTATCTGGGACGGGTCAGGAACACTGATCATCATCCTCCTGGCTGCCGAGGAAACAATATGTCCCTAGAATGGACCAGCTAGGTGACATCCCGTCCAGAGAACCAAGACATTATAGAATGCATATGAGCTTCGTGCTGATGATTGCTCCCTAGTTCGGTGCGGTATGCTTCTACAAGCTTAAGTCGGGGGCTCCAAAAGCGTTTTGAGCATCACGAGGAGCATATGAGGTGTTCAAGAAGAGCTGAAACTAGTTTTTCAAGCTCATGCCGGGTTGAGGAGATATGATGTCTCAGGCAAGTTCTATAGTTATAGATGGGAGAAAATAAGTTAAATAGGTGAGCACATTCTCAAGATATGCGGGTTGCACTGGTAGTATGACCAGCTGAACATTAACCTCCGATATGAGGCGGTCGTTGACGGAGAATCCTCGGTCGCTCCGCACTGGCTACAAGAGCTTTGATGATAACGCCTACAACATGTCACGAGGGGATGGTGAAGACCATTCTGAAGTATTCTCAATCTTTGAAGTCGGCAGGTTGAAGTCAGAAAAGAACATCAAGTGTTGATGGTCAATAAGACCACTAAGTTCAAGAAGGGCAAGGAAGCAAGAAGAACTTCAGAAGACTGACAAGGATGTTGCTTGCGCGCCAGTAAGCGATTTTGGGAAGAAGTCAAAGAATGGACCCAAGCACAGGCTGAGTGCTTTTATTGCAAGGGGAAGGGTCAACTGAGCGGAACTGCCCCCAATACTTAAGCGGATAAAGAGGCGGCAACACCAAAGGTATATTTGATATATGTAATTGTGTACCTTACCGTTCGTAGTAACTCACAGGTATTTGATACGTGTGTTGCTCATATTTGTAACTCCTGGCGAGGAGCTGGAATAAGCGGTGGAGAAGAATGAGGTGACGATGCGTCGGGAATGGTTCGAGTCGATGTGATCGCCGTCGACACGCTGCCTCTACATTTACCTCTGGGATTAGTTTTGAACCTTAATAATTGTTATTTAGTGCCTAGTTTGAGCATGAACATTGTATCGGATCTCGTTTATCTGAGATGGCTACTCATTAAGTCCGAGAATAATGGTTGTTCGATTTATATGAGAGATATGTTTTATGGTCATGCTCCGATGGTCAATGGTTTATTCTTAATGAATCTCGGCGTAATGTTACACATGTTCATAGTGTGGATGCTAAAAGATGTAAAGTTGATAACGATAGTCCCACATACTTGTGTACTTGCCGCCTTGGTCACATTGGTGTCAAGCGCATGAAGAAGCTCCATCTTGATGGGCTTTTAGAGTCTCTTGATTATGAATCGTTTGACACATGCGAACCATGCCTCATGGGCAAAATGACCAAGACTCCGTTCTCGGAACAATGGGCGAGCAACCAACTTGTTGGAAATCATACATACCGATGTATGCGGTCCAATGGCGTTGAGGCTCATGGAGGATATCGTTATGTTCTCACTCTCGCGATGACTTAAGTAGATATGGGTATGTCTACTTAATGAAACACAAATCTGAGACCTTTGAAAAGTTCAAGGAATTTCAGAATGAGGTGGAGAATCAGCGTGACGAAAGATAAAGTTCCTCGATCGGATCATGGAGGAGAATACTTAAGTCACGAATTTGGTACACACTTAAGGAAATGTGGAATCGTTTCACAACTCACGCCGCTGGAACACCTCAGCATAACGGTATGTCGAATGTGTGTCGCACTCTATTAGATATAGTGCGGTCTATGATGTCTCTTACCGATTTACGCTGTCATTTTGGGGATCGCTCTAGAGACAGCTACATTCACTTTAAATAGGGCACCGTCTAAATCCGTTGAGGCGACACCGTATGAATTATGGTTTGGGAAGAAACCTAAGCTATCGTTTCTAAAATTTTGGGGATCGATGCTTATGTCAAAAACTTCAACTGGCTCGAACCCAAGTCGGAAAAATGCGTATTCATAGGATACCCTAAAGGAAACTATCGGGTATACCTTCTACTTAAGATCGAAGGCAAGATCTTTGTTGCCAAACGGATGCTTTACGGAAAAAGTTTCTCTCGAAAGAAGTGGGAGGAAAGTAGAACTTCGATGAAGTACTACCTCTCGAGCGGAAAGCGGTGCAGCTCAGGAAAATGTTCTGTTATGCCCACCTGCGAAGAGGAAACCAATGATGATGATCAAGGTACTTGGATCAAGTTGCTCTTGAACCGTGGTCCACAAGGACACGTTCCGCACCAGTGATGCAGCAACCTGTCACGAAATCATGTTGTTAGACAACGGTGAACCTTGAACTATGAAGAAGCGATGGCGGGCCCGATTCCAACAAATGGCTTGAAGCCATGAAATCCGAGATAGAATCCATGTATGAAAACAAAGTATGGACTTTGACAGACTTGCCCGATGATCGGCGAGTGATAGAAAACAAATGGATTTTTAAGAAGAAGATGGGCGCGGATGGTAATGTTACCATTTATAAGGCTCGACTTGTCGCTAAGGGTTATCGACAAGTTCAAGGATTGACTATGACGAGACATTCTCTCCGTGCGAAGCTGAAGTCCGTCGAATCATGTTAGCAATTGCCGCATACTATGATTATGAGATATGGCGGATGGATGTCAAAGCGGCATTCATTAACGGACATCTTAAGGAAGAGCTGTATATGATGCAGCGGAAGGTTTTGTCGATCCTAAAACGCTAACAAAGTATGCAAGCTCGGCGATCCATTTACGGGCTGGTGCAAGCATCTCGGAGTTGGAACATTACGCTTTGATGAGATGATCAAAGCGTTTGGGTTATCTTGAGACTTATGGAGAAACTGCGTTTACAAGAAAGTGAGTGGGAGCTCGTAGGCATTTCTCATATTATATGTAGATGACATACTCTTGATGGGAAATGATATAAAACTTGGACAACATTAAGGCCTACTTGAATAAGTGTTTTCAATGAAGGACCTTGGAGAAGCTGCTTATATATTAGGCATCAAGATCTATAGAGATAGATCGAGGGCGCCTCATAGGTCTTCACAAAGCACATACCTTGATAAGATTTTGAAAAGGTTCAAAATGGATCAGTCCAGAAAGCGTTCTTACCTATGTTACAAGGTGTGAGATTGAGTTGAGCTCGATCACGACCACGGCAAAAGATAAAGAAGAGATGAGTGTCATCCCTATGCTTCAGCCATAGGATCTATTATGTATGCCATCTGTGTACGGACCTGATGTAAACCTTTGCGTAAGTTTGGTAGCAAGATACCAAAGTAATCCCGACAAGGAACAACTGACGCGGATCAAGAATATCTGAAGTACGAAAAGGACAAAGGACATGTTTCTCGTCTATGGAGAGGCGAAGAGCTCGTCGTAAAGGTTACGTCGGCGCTAACCCGACTCGAATCTGGATGACTCTAAGTCACAAACGGATCGTGTATATGTTGAATGGTGGAAGCGATGGTAGTGCATTTGCCAGCGAAGCGTCGTGGCGGGATCTACATGTGAAGCGGAGTACATGGCAGCCTCGGAGGCAGCGCATGAAGCGATTTGGGTGAGGAGTTCATCACCGACCTAGAGTCATACCCAATGCGTCGGGGCCGATCAAACTCTTACGTGACAACACTGGAGCTATTGCCCTTGCCAAGGCGGGTTTCACAAGAAGACCGAGCACATCAAGCGTCGTTTCAACTCCATCCATGAAAATGTTCAAGATGGAGACATAGAGATTAGCAAAGTGCACACGGATCTGAATGTCGCGAGATCCGTTGACTAATTCTCTCTCATGGGCAAAACATGATCAACACAGAACTCTATGGGTGTTCGATTCATCACAATGTAACTAGATTGGTGACTCTAGTGCAAGTGGGAGCTGTTGGAAATATGCCTACGAGGCAATAATAAAAGTATTATTATATTTCATTGTTCATGATAATTGTCTTTTATTCATGCTATAAGCTGTATTATCCGAAATAATAATACCGTGTGAATACATAGACCACAATATGTCCTAGTGAGCCTCTAGTTGACTAGCTCGTTGTGATCAGCAGATAGTCATGGTTTCTGACTATGGACATTGGATGTAGATTGATAACGGGATCACATCATTAGGAGAATGATGTGATGGACAAGACAATCCTAAGCATAGCACAAAGATCGTGTAGTTCATTTGCTAGAGCTTTGCCAATGTCAAGTATCTCTTCCTTCGACCATGAGATCGTGTAACTCTCGGATACCATAGGAGTGCCTTGGGTGTATCAAGCGTCTGGCGTAAGCTGGGTGACTATAAAGGTGCATTACAGGTATCTCGAAAGTATCTATTGGGTTGACATGGATCGAGGCTGGGATTTGTCCTCCATATGGCGGAGAGGTATCTCTGGGCCCTTTCGGTAATGCATCATCATAATGAGCTCAAGGTGACCAAGGTGTTGTACGGGATCATGCATTCGATCGAGTAAAGTGACTTGCGATTGAGGCTGAACAAGGTATTGGGATACCAGCGATCGAGTCTCGGGCAAATAGCGTACCGATTGACAAAGGGCAGGGGTTTTGATCGAATCCTTGACATCGTGGTTCAACCGATGAAATCATCGAGGAGCATGTAGGAGCCAACATGGGTATCGAGATCCAGCTGTTGGTTATTGCGAAAGTCGTCTCGGTCATGTCTGTGTCTCCCGAACCGTGGGGTCTACACATAAGGTTCGGTGACACTAGGGTTATTAGGAAGACTAGTATGTGACTACGAATGTTGTTGGGTCCGGATGAGATCCGGACGTCACGAGGAGTTCGGAATGGTCGGAGGTGAAGTTTTATATATGGGAAGTTGTCATAAGGACAGGAAAGTCTCGGGGTTATCGGTATTGTCTGGGGCCACGGAGGGGTCAGGGGTCCTTGGGAGGGCCACCCTCGGGAGGGTCCATGGGCCATAAGGGAGAAGCCAGCCCATGGAGGCTGGGCCGCCCCTTGGCCCATCGCCTAGGGTTGGGGAAACCCTAAGGCGCCCCTTGGCAGAGGCAAGCCGCCCTCCTGGCCGCCGCCCCTCTAGATCCCATCTAGAGGGTGGCCTCCTGCCCTTTCCCCTATAAATAGGGGGTGGGGGCAGGGCTCTGTACCATCTCAAGGCGCAGCCCTCCCTCCCAACACCTCTCCTCCTCCGTGGCGCTTGGCGAAGCCAGCCAATCTTGCTGCACCACACACCATGCCCGTCGTCTTTGCCGTTGGAGCAAGCTTCCTCAACCTCTCCTTCCCCTTCTGGATCAAGAAGGAGGCGTCTCCCGTCCCGTCGTGTGTTGAGCAGCGGAGGTGCTGTCCGTTCAACACTTGGACATCGGTGATCTGAATCACGTCGTCGACTCCATCATCACCTTGCAAGCTTCGCATGTGATCTACAAGTGGTATGTAGATGCAAACTCTCTCCATGACTCGTTGCTTAGATGAACTCATAGATGGATTCTTGTGAAACCGTAGGAAAATTTTAATTTTACTGCGTTCCCAACAATATGTCAAATCCACGTACCCAGGAAGCGCAAACCATACCCACGAGATTGTTGGGTCTTCAAATAGTCGGCCGACTTAACACCGAACACAAGGGCTCGACACACCAAGCGAAGGCGATGATGAACCCCACAGCGAGAGCAGGAAAACAAAGACTTTCCACAAGAAGTCAAAACAGTGAACTCACTTCATGTGATAACCGAAACAATAGTCGGCACCTACTAAAATCGCGTCTGCGGTCCACCCAATGGAATCCCAAGATTGGATGTCAAAACCAATTACTTTCGACCATCTGGATTACTCGAAGTATTAAGCAGGATGGACTGCTTTGATATTGGATCCTATAATCGACGGACTACAATTTACACAAGTCCTAATGGATGGCGGGTGATATAAACCTGCTATACGAGGACACCATCCACGAATGGGGATAGACCCTACCAAATTTAGCCATAAGCGGCACTTCCTTTAAAGGAGTGGCCTGAGCCCTCGCCAATTGCGGGCTCCTTACTACTAGAAGTTGTGTTAGGTTCATCAAACAACCTCCGTCGCAGCTAACCTTCCACATCGCCCCATTTAAAAGTAGCCATCAAGCACTATTGGAGGCTTGAAGCTTTCTTCTTTAACATAATACCGCATTCTGCGTCTCTTACACTTAAAATGCCGGTCCAGCATCATCTCATTAAAGGGCAACTTAAGTGTCCCTCGACCATGGAAAAAGCTGAGAGCGCCTTGACAGCCACAAACTAATCCGGCCTGGCTGATCGAAGCCCCCAAAACAAATCATTTAGACCCGGACACGGCTAGGAAGTCTGGCATAAACAAGGGCTTCGGCCGCATACCCCTACAAGGGGCTGCACGGATGAAGAATGAGAGCCAATGAAGCTCAACTTTATTCATCTTCTAAATCATACTCTGCCTTAAATACATTTTTTGCACTATTTTTCCAAACTAAGTTCTTCTCTTTTCGGATGAACCCGTGCTCGCCCGTCCGGGATCTGCTCGCGGAACCACGGTATAAGCGTGCGATGGGACCCGTCGCAAGATTCTTTTGGATCAAGACCTGCGTAAACCTTTTTCTTGTCTCTTGTTGATACATCCCCGGTTTCTTATCATAACGAGGAGGCTGGCGTTTTGCATCGGCGCGTCGGAAGATTTCGCGCATACCGGACACTAGGGGCTTAGGGCATCGTTACGCCCGTTTTCATAAAGACCGAATACCTTAAGAGTGTTGGCGTCTCGAGTTAGGCCTTATATCGTCGACTCGAATCATGTCTTTGGTCAAATGTTGGGTTTGCGGCTCCGTGTTTTGCTGCCTTATATTACGTATCCCGCTAGCGGCACCGGAGAACTCTTGTGATTGTGCCCGGTTGGCCGGCAAGCACCTCGATGAAAGCGAGCTTGTCATGATATAGCGAGGCAGGTCGACCACTCGATCGACTACGGAATGTCTAGAATTCCTCTGCTTTGTGAAGGTCATTTCGGTCGAGGCATACCGTGCTCGAATTCGGAAGGCGTAGAGCTCCGGGGCTATATCATAGCCCGACTTGAACTCCTATGGCTAAGTGAAAGTGATAAAGCATTATAGTGCAGGTTTGCCTCGTTTGCTATGCTACCACCTCCTTCACGGGACAAAGGCGTTGGACTAAGTGTGAAAATCGCTTTTTGCAAACACCCTGCACTATGTGCGTGGGTGAAGCGAACTGCCATCTTCGGGTTATATATACATATACATTACTGACCCACGGTGAAATTTCAATACTTGAGCACAAGTATAAAAAGACCTTATATTATCAATATGGTTTTACAAATCATACATATCATTTGAACATAACGTTTTTGAGCACTACAACTCTATTAAGCAGCGCCTGCGAACTTCCTCAAAATAGTGCTCGGCGGGTAACGGCTTTTGTCAGAACCGGGATGCAACAGCGATGGCATCCATCTCCATGATATGTCTTAACGAGCGAGAGCCATCCGTGCACCCTCTATGCATACCGATCGCTTCGCCGCCTTGATATGCGGCACCGCCCCAAGGAATTGCTGCGATAAGCCAAAATAACTCTTGGCTTGGGCCTTTCCGGCCCGAGATGAGCCACCACATCCGTCATGGCAAATCCGGACAATCTATTCAGCTCAGCCCACTCAGCCACCGATCGGTTAGCGGAAGGGGCGCTTCCGGACTATGGAATTGAGACCAAAAAGCTCTTCCATTTAGTGATCCTTTTGGCTGGAAGTGCATGGTTGCGTCCGCCCTTTTCGCCACCAAGTTGAATAAGGATCCTCCGCACCCCTGCAGCCCAGCGAGCATACTCGGATCCGTGAACTTCTGCGCAGCAGAAGGGCTTTCGGCCAATGTCTTTGGCTGGCGTAGCTCCTCCTTTATAGCCGCATTGCGAGCGGGCATCCTTTGCCGCGGTGGCCTTCTTCAAGCCCTCTTGCTCCGCTCGGCGCTCTCTTTCAAGAACTTCATAGCGGTCGGTAGCATCCTTGACTTCACGGCCATTTCGGCCATCTCCTCCCTACCTGGCGGTGAGCAGCCTTCGGCTTTTAGCTCTTGACTGCCTTTGAGGCAACGCATCACTCCTACAGTACGCTCCTTGGCTCGAGCAAGCTCGCCGAAGGTTTTCCACAGCAGCGGCGCCATCGCATCAAGCATACATGTTGTAAGGCGTGGCGTCGGCTCCCTTACGGTGACGCGGAAAAATCACTCACCTTGTGACTCGTCAAATCGCCTATTGACCGTAGCGATGTCGCATCCATAGCGTCCATTCTTTGCCTGGTTAGGCAACTCTATCGGTCGGATGGCCGAGCGCTCCGCCCCTTAATAGGAATGGCGACATATTAAAACTAAGATTATGATCCTCGACGCTGTCGCCGACAACGTACCAAGTCTCGAGGCTACTATCTATCTGAGCGCACTTTATGTGCAAAAGCTGTTAAAAGGCATGTCATTTTACATACCACAAACCCGCTGATAAACTTCGATGGCATCATGCAACCCGCTCTGGCGGATGAAATTCTTTCAATCACCGTACTCATTAATATGCGGTGATCTTCGAATAAACGCCTTCTCAAGCAGATCCTTGGCTCCCGTCGTACACCAATTGGTGCGAACTCTCGGCCTGCGGACTCAGAAGACCCTCGCGCGACACCTCGAGTCGTCGCCCCGCTGACAGTCGCGAGATGGGCGTCTCGCTCTCCATCATCTCGGACGAAGGTCCCGGAAGATGAGCTCAGGTGAGAAGGCGGAGATCCGAACTACAAGGTAAAAACTTGGTTATCCTCGGAAGCAAAAATAGGGATGCCCTTATTACAAAACTCCTTTTTCTACTTACGGCTCTTGGAGGCTGATTCCTCTGGGGAGATAGTGCGGCGGGGCTTCTCTGGCGCAGGACCCTCTGGTGAAGATTTCTTCCCCGCTTTGAGGCCTTAGCCTCCGGATCTTGAGCGGTCCTCTTCTCCCCTGGAAGGAGGATTCTCGATCCCCCTTTCATGAAAGCCTCCTCGGTGGGCGCTAGTTTCTCTGTTTTCCCCTTGCCCTCTTCTAAAGGCGCAACCTCCGACATCTGACTAACACGGGATCGGCGTGGTCTCGGGGAGGGCGGACACCGTGTCAGTTTTGCCTATGCTATCCACTCATGTCCAAGGGATAGATGGTTAAAGGCAAATCCATAATAAATAAATGGGCGATATGTCGGACACGAGCTACTTACTTGAGTATCCGGGTGATTGCAGCTTAGGCGGCGTCCTCGATCAAGTCGGAAACATCTCTTGTGATCCGATGAACAGCTTGTACATCTCCACGGTGTCACACCCATGAAGTGTTGGAGGCTCGTGGTCCCTCGGTTAATTCCACGAGCGGAGGGTGATGTTTGCAGGCGAAGGCGCGAATCAGCATAACTGCATCACCACGACCAGTTGATCTCCCTCTCTTGGAGGTCTCGAATCCGGCCCTGCAATAGGGTGAAGGAAATATGCCCTAGAGGCAATAATAAAGTTATTATTTATTTCCTTATTTCATGATAAATGTTTATCATTCATGCTAGAATTGTATTAACGGAAACATGATACATGTGTGAATGCATAGACAAAACAAGATGTCACTAGTATGCCTCTACTAGACTAGCTTGTTAATCAAAGATGGTTATGTTTCGACCATGAACAAAGAGTTGTTATTTGATTAACAAGGTCACATCATTAGTAGAATGATCGATTGACATGACCCATTCCATTAGCTTAGCACACGATCGTTTAGTATGTTGCTCTGCTTTTATCCATGACTTATACATGTTCCTGTAACTATGAGATTATGCAACTCCGTTTACGGAGGAACACTTTAGGTGCTACCAAGCGTCTAGCGTAAGCTGGGTGATTATAAAGGATACTACGGTGTCTCCAAAGGCGGATGTTGGGTTGGCGTATTTGAGATTAGGTTTTGTCACTCCGATTGTCGGGAGGTATCTCTGGGCCCTCTCGGTAATGCACATCCTGAAGCCTTGCAAGCACTACAACTAATGAGTTAGTTGTGAGATGATGTATTACGGAGCGAGTAAAGAGACTTGCGTAGCGAGATTGAACTAGGTATTGGATAC
>JAHHZJ010010171.1:0-19106 GCA_021437245.1 Aegilops speltoides
CGCTTGAATCCGTATCCATATACCACCACGCTGCCATATACCACCACCGTTGCCATATACCACCACCATATATCCACCACCAATCGGAGTTCCTTGCATATTCGATTTGTTTTGGGATCCATCTAAATTCGATTCGTGTTTCCTTATGCGAGTAGGTTTGATTCGGCAATCTTTTGCCGTCCGTAGAAAGGTTGGTTTCAAAAAAAGTCAGGAAACCACCCTCGTTTAGGCCCAAAATTTTCCAAAAGCATACGGGATAAAAATTTTACGGCTATCCTATTTTAGGTGTTTCTAAGCGTATTGAGCGATCGCCGTTATAGAAAGTTTTTTGACCCGTTTCGGTTTTGGGTCGGGCGTCGAAAAAAAAAAATTTGTCGAAAAATTTTCGTGCCCATCTGTCGGTTTGACACAGGAAGAGTTTTGAGACACTCGCCATTATAGTGATTTTTAAAAAAAAAAAAAAGCAGCGCAAAAAAAAAAGCAGCGCAAAAAAAAAAAAAGCGAAAAAAAATTCAGTGTGCTTTTCCTTTGTTTACGTGCAGCGCCGTGATTTTGTTAGTGTTCTAGGCTCGCGTCTCTAGCGGTCTAGCCTAGGACCAGACCTGATACCGTCGTTGGCGTTTATTCAACTTTGCATCTCTGATTTGATTATTCTTGACCCTTTTGCTACCATATTATAAGCCTTCCAGCTCCACATACATCTCGTCGTGCGTTTGATTCTCCCAATGTCGCTATAGCCAAGCTTTGAGAGTTTTGACTACAGCGGTTGCCGATCACCACCTGCTGCTGGGTAGGCTGGTAAGAATTTGAGATTTGCTTCGCGGTTTGTGTTGTCCACCCACCACCACCACCACTTCCTAGTAGTCTGTAGGATCATATTCTTGTGTGTTTCTATTGCTGCTAACCATGGCAGGAACACAGGCCGATGAGGCTGATTGGGAGAACGACAAACAAACAGCTACATGATAAATTTCAGCAAATGATGATTGGACGGTGCAAGATGTGGTAAGCAGATTTGTGAGGCCATGGAGAAGATAGATGGCATTGAGAAGGCGTTTGAAACAAAGCTTGATAGCAAGTTTGATGAATTGCTCGTGCGTTTTCCACAACCACCGCTTGGCTGCACCTATCGCACCTCTGCAGCGACAACAACTCGCCCCTTCGAATCGGTATGGGCGAGCTCGGCGTGTTCCTATTGAGCGAGGACAAAATTCTGGTGCAGCTGCTCTGCTGTTGGTGCTACTTTGGCTCCTGCTACTCTGCTGCTGGTACCGAGGAGGATGATGAGTATCTGAGGCGATTATGAGGAGGAGGTTGATCAACATCGAACTCGTGCAACCACCAGCACCACAACCACCGGTCGTCCACATGCAAATAATGGCAATGTTAGGGCTCCCCTCAGTGCGAGATCATGACCATCTCCTAAACTGAAATTGAATATTCCACCATTTGAGGGTAGATATGTTCACGATATATATCTTACTTGGGAGTTAGAAACTGAACAACGATTTACATGTTTACAATATCACGAGGAGAGGCGTGTTCTGCTGCTGTTTGTGCTTTCACTAGTTTTGCATGTGTTTGGTGGTGCGAACATTGTAGATTATATCTGTTCAGCTACTTGGGCTGCTTTGAAAACTGCTATGCGTACTCGTTGGGTTCCACCATATTATCAACGTGAATTACTTCAAAAATTGCAGCGCTTAAGACAAGGAAAAAATTCTGTGAAGAATATTATCGGGAATTACAAACTGGCTTGATTAGATGTGGTATTGTTGAGAAGAATGAAGCTATGCTTGCGTTTTACGGGTGGATTAAATAGAGATTCAGACCATTCTAGACTATAAGGATTATAATAATATCACTCGTTTATTCCATCTTGCTTGTAAAGCTGAGCGTGAAGTCTTGGGATCGGCGGGCATTGGCGCGCACTAACTTTTCTGCAGGTCGACCTTCATCATGGACACCACGTGCATCATCTACTTCCACTACACCATCACCTCCTTGGTGCCACCTCCAACCGTGATACAAGAAAGCGAGCACAACCACCACTATCGCCAAGAGTACACTGCGGGCACTGCCGCAGCTCTTCTTCTTCCATGGCGTCAGCAGGGCACACAAGTGATATTATTTGTCGTCGTTGTAAGGGAAGAGGACATTTCTTGAGAGAATGCAAATCTCAGCGTGTGATGATTGCTCTTGAGGATGGTGGGTATGAATCCGCTAGTGACTATGATGAGAGACTTTGGCTCTTATTACACATGAGGAACACGGTGGAGATGATTACGATCATGAGACACAATACATGGCTCTTTGAAGATCTTGTGGTATGAATGTTTAGTTGCTCAGCGTGTTTTGAGTGTGCAGGTTACACAAAGTGAGCAAAATCAGAGGCATAATTTGTTCCATACAAAGGGAGTTGTGAAGGAGCGTTCTATTAGCGTCATCATAGATGGAGGAGCTGCAACAACTTGGCTAGCATGGAGATGGTGGAGAAGCTATCTCTCACCACAAGACCACATCCACATCCTTACTACATCCAATGGTTCAACAACAGCGGCAAGGTGAAGGTAACACGTCTTGTTAGTGTGCATTTTAGTATCTCTACATATCTGATTATGTTGATTGTGATGTGGTACCTATGCAAGCATGTTCCTTGTTACTTGGTAGACCATGGCAATTTGATAAAATTCTGTACACCATGGTAGAAACAATCGGTATACTCTTGTTCATAAGGATAAAAATATTACTTTGCTTCCTATGACTCCTGAGTCCATTTTGAAAGATGATATTAATAGAGCTAATAAAGCAAAACAGGAGAAAAATAAGAGTGAAAATCAGATTGTGGCAAAAGAATTTGAGCAACACATGAAGCCTAATAATAAACCATCTCTGTTGCTTACGAAATTAAATTGAAAAGTGCATGTTTACTTGCCACCAAATATGATATTGATGAGCTAGATTTTGGTAAATCTATTTGCTATGCTTTTGTGTGCAAAGAGGCATTATTTTCATTCGAGGGCGTGCCTTCCTCTTTGCCCCTCTTTGTCACTAACATTTTGCGGGGAGTTATTGGCGTCTTTCCACAAGGCGTGCCAGGATTACCACCTATTAGAGGATTGAGCATCAAATTGACTTAATTCGGTGCATCATTACCAACCGTGCACCATACCGTACCAATCCGGAGGAGGCGAAGGAGATTATCGTCAAGTCAGGGAGCTGCTCGACAAAGGTTATATCTGCGAATCCCTTAGTCCTTGTCTGTTCCTATTATTCTAGTGCGAAAAAGGATGGTACGTCCGTATGTGTGTTGATTGTAGAGGCATCAATAATATTACTATTAGTTATCGTCACCCTATTCCTAGGCTAGATGATATGCTTGATGAATTGAGTGGCTCTACAATATTCTCCAAAGTTGATTTGCGTAGTGGATACCATCAAATTCGTATGAAATTGGGAGATGAATGGAAAACAGCATTTAAAACTAAGTTTGGATTATATGAGTGGTTAGTCATGCCTTTTGGGTTAACTAATGCACCTAGTACTTTCATGAGATTAATGAGCGAAGTTTCGTGCTTTCATTGGACGATTTGTGGTAGTTTATTTTGATGATATCTGATTTATAGCAAATCTTTGGAAGAACATTTGGAACATTTACGTGCTGTTTTAATGCTCTACATGATGCCGTTTGTTTGGTAACCTTGGGAAGTGCACCTTTTGCACCGACCGAGTATCTTTTCTTGGCTATGTTGTTACTCCACGAGAATTGATGTTGATAAAGCCAAGATTGAAGCTATTGAGAGTTGGCGCAGCCCAAAGCGGTCACACAAGTGAGGAGTTTCCTTGGCCTCGCTGGTTTCTATAGGCGTTTTGTGAGAGATTTCAGCACCATTCTGCACCTCTCAACGAGCTTACAAAGAAGGATGTGCCTTTTGTTTGGGGTACCGCCGGGAAGAAGCCTTCACGGTATTGAAAGCTAAGTTGACACATGCTCCTTTACTCCAACTTCTGATTTTAATAAGACTTTTGAGCTTGAATGTGATGCTAGTGGAATTGGATTAGGAGGTGTGTTATTACAAGATGGCAAACCTGTTGCATACTTTTACGAAAAATTGAGTGGGCCTAGTCTGAATTATTCTACTTATGATAAAGAATTATATGCTCTTGTTAGGACTTTAGAAACATGGCAACATTATTTATGGCCCAAAGAATTTGTTATACATTACGATCATGAATCTTTGAAACATATTAAAAGTCAAGCTAAACTGAATCGTAGACATGCTAAATGGGTTGAATTCATTGAGACTTTCCCTTATGTCATTAAACACAAGAAGGGTAAAGAAAATGTTATTCTGATGCATTGTCTAAATCGCTATACTATGCTTTCACAACTTGACTTCAAAATATTTGGTTTGGAGACCATCAAAGATCAATATGTGCATGATGCTGATTTTAAAGATGTATTGCAGAATTGTAAAGAAGGTAGAACATGGAACAAGTTAAGTCATTAATGATGGATTTACTGTTTCGTTCTAACAAGCTATGCATTCAGCTAGCTCCGTTAAGTCTTTTGTTGTTGCAGGAGGCGCATGGAGGAGGACTAATGGGACACTTTGGCGTGAAGAAGGCGAGGATATACTAGCTACACATTTCTTTTGGCCAAAGATGAGGCGGGATGTTGGCGTTTTGTTGCTCATTGCACTACATGTCAAAAAGCTAAGTCACGACTCAATCCTCATGGTTTATATATGCCTTTGCACTGTACCTAGTGTTCCTTGGGAGGATATATCTATGGACTTTGTTTTAGGTTTACCTCGAACAAAGAAGGGAGGATAGCATATTTGTTGTCGTGGATAGATTCTCGAAAATGGCACACTTTATACCATGTCAAAAGCGATGATCTTTGTTAATGTTGCTGATTTGTTCTTTATTGAGATTATTAAGCTTGCATGGTGTGCCAAATACTATTGTTTCAGATCGTGATACTAAATTTCTTAGCCACTTTTGGAGATGTTTATGGGCTAAGTTGGGGACTAAACTACTTTTTAGTACTACTTGTCACCCCAAACTGATGGACAAACTGAAGTAGTCAATAGAACATTGTCTACTATGCTTAGGGCTGTTTTGAAGAATAATAAGAAAATGTGGGAAGAATGCTTGCCTCATATTGAATTTGCTTATAATCGTTCATTGCATTCTACTACTAAGATGTGCCCTTTTGAAATTGTGTATGGTTTCCTACCTCGTGCACCTATTGATTTATTGCCTCTTCCATCTTGGAGAAGGTTAATTTTGATGCTAAAGAGCGTGCTGAATTGATTTTAAAAATGCATGAGTTAACTAAGGAAAACATTGGCGTATGAATGCTAAATATAAACTTCTTTGGAGATAAGGGTAGAAAACATGTTGTGTTTGCACGGAGATCTTGTTTGGTTACATTTGCGTGAGGATAGATTTCTGATTTGCATAAATCAAAGCTAATACCACGTCTGCTGGTCCCTTTAAGGTGTTGGAGAAAGTAAATGATAATGCATATAAACTTGAGCTGCTGCAGATTTTGGGGTTAGTCCACTTTTAACATTGCAAATTTGAAGCCATATTTGGGTGAGGAAGATGAACTTCGATCGAGGGCGACTTCATTTCAAGAAGGGAGGATGATGAGGACATCAATACCATTGTTACACCCACAGCCCTGCTGCTACATCTTGGACCAATTACTAGAGCTCATGCGCGCCAACTAAATTACGGTACTTTCGTTTCTTGGTAATGATTCTATTATTCATGAGAATATGATCTGCCTAAATTGGATACATTTGTTTTGCTTACAAATGAAGGGACTAGCTTGGAGAAGGATGAACATTGGAGCAAGAACAAGCGTGGAGATGATGGCATGCGCAAGAGGGACAAGAATGGAGTTACAAGTGATGATTTCGGGACTTTGAAGCCACCATAATGAGTGCATGAAGCCTTGGACGAAATATACAAGATGCCACTTCATAAATTTCGTCAGAGGCTATTCTAGGTGCTGCGTCACCTTATTATTGGGCCAGGCCCATGTAATTTCGAAATACATTAGTATATGCTATTTTTAGAGTCCGTATGTGTGGGGAAACAAGAGATAGGGTTAGTTTGGACCCCTCCACCAAGGGCCACGAAATTCACCCCTCTTCCTCCATATATACAGCCCTTAGGGCACCGTTTAGACTTTGGGTTTTGTTTAGATTAAAGTTTGCCATAGCTGCAACCGGCGTGCCGTTTGTGTTCAGCGACCGGACAAAGGCGTCCACAGAACCCCACCTTGAGCAATAAAGCTTTCATCTTATATTCGCAATATCCAGTTGCAATCTCGGTTTCTTGCTTGTTCTTTGTTTGCTCGCGAGAAGCAGACCCTCGTGGTCGAGGTTGATCGTGCTCGGCGTGGTCAATAACCTCTCGGAGTTGGTTTAGCGATTGCTAAAAGCGCGGCGTCCTCGCTGCGTTAAGTAGTCGGATCGTCAAAGTCGACTTCCACAAAGCGAAATCCACCATCTCATCGAAAGGCAGGACACCTTTGCCTCTATCGGTATATATGGAGGAAGAGGGGTGAATTTCATAGCCCTTGGTGGAGGGTCGAAACTAACCCTCTCTTGTTTCCCCACAAATCTGAGACTCTAAAATAGCCTATACTAATGTATTTCGAAATTACATGGGCCTGGCCCAATAATAAGGTAATGACACCTTGAATAGCCTCGGGGCGAAATTTATGAAGTGGCATCTTGGATATTTCGTCCAAGGCTTCATGCACTCATTATGGTGGCTTCAAAGTCACTGAAATCATCACTTGTAACTCCATTCTTGTCCCCTTAGCATGCCATCATCTCCATGCTTGTTCTTGCTCCAATGTTCATCCTTCTCCATGCTAGGCCCTTCATTTGTAAGCAAAACAAATGTATCCAATTTAGGCAACATCATATTCTCATGAACATTAGAATCATTACCAAGAATCGAAAGTACACTGGTAATTTAGTTGGCGTCTTGAGCTCTAGTAATTAGTCGATATGTATAGCAGCGGGGCTGTGGGTGTAACAATGGTATTGATGTCCTCATCACCTTCATTATTGATCAAATCTTGGCCGTAGACATACGTCTCTGAAATCGTCGGACTGACCGACTCGAGCCGAACCCATGGAGCGCAGCCAGCTCAAGCGATTCTATGCCTAATATTTGGACTAAGAGTTCGTCCCTTCCCCGTCCAACCTTTTATATTTGGCTGTCTTTTGTTTCTCTTTTATCCTTTTAACTTAAAAGCCCTTGGGGCCTATTTTAGCATTCTTTCCATATGCATGATGTGCTATCCGCACTAATTATTCCTTGGGGCTTCTTTTACAGAAGCTTAATTATACGGGTCTCATACCCAACACATGTGTCAAGCTTCCACATGTACCTTTTACTCACCATTATATGCATCGATATGACTTAAGTTTTGGCCAAGCTGGGTTACGGCTCTGTGCTTACCCCTCGTTCCCGATTGTTCGGCTAGGAGGTAAAGGAGCACCTCTGCGATTATTCTTGCCGGATTCGACGGATGTGTACCTCGGTGGGTGAAGCAAAAGCTAGCGTTCTTAAGGGAATATTCGATCGGTGATTTAAAGATGACTTTTCCTATTTTCCATCTGCCCCAGACGTTTCTTGCTTTCTTTGCGGTCGGCAATGCACTTTAGGGCATGCCTCCCAGTGAAAAAAGAACCCATAGCGGAACTATTCTCCTGGAAGATGTTTCTTACTAACCATGTAATATAACATAACTAGTTGGGCACTTATGCGATAAAGCACTAATGACCCTCGCTTTGGTCTCCAAGCATACCACGGTTGTTTCTTAACCAAAAAGGTATTGGACACACTCAGGACTCTAGGGTCGAGAATTGAAGCGAAAAGGTCGGCAAAGACAAGCGATCTACAATCCGGCTAGAAGGCATTTCACATGTCATTTCAAGGATAACATACATTGTCAAATTTATCATTGTATTCCTCCTCAATCCCGTCCAACAGGCTGTCTAGTTCTGATCCGTTGGGAAAACTTAGCAGACCAGTTCTACTGGCTGTACACTAAACTCACGAGGATTTCCTTCCCGGGCCCCACCGGTCCAACTTGACCATATGGTTTTGATCCGCCTTCTTGTACAGCGTCTTCACCATGGCCCAAGCCTCCCAGCACCTTGACGACAAGCGAAATCTTCCACAAGCAGAAGCGCTGCCGTACTCCTGCGGCTTCTCTGCAAGCTCCCGAGGCCCTCGGGCGGGGTGAGGATGGCCATAAAGCTTGTCTGGCGCCACTCATTACTGTCGAACTTCGTTCGAGTAGCTGCAACAGTTCGGAAGTTGATCACCCATTGATCGGGCATCTCCTCTGCGGGCGACCCATGAGTATACCTACAAGACATATTATGTCAAATTGCTTCCTCCGAACTCTTCTTTCTTAAAGAGTTCGCTCAAGCACTACTATATATGCATGGCAAGCCGTTGATTCTCCTTAGCGGACCCGACGGCTCGGCTGTGCACCTTCAGCTCTTCTCCGAGCTTGGCGTAGGCATCTTGGAGCTTGTTCCTTTCTGCTGAACCACATTGAGCACACTCTCCTTGACCTTTGGTGGCGCGCAATCTTACTGTCCGGATCTTGTCCGCGGCACACAATATTATTATTAGACTCTCGCCTTACGCTGCTAGCGCTTATATTAATTTATACAAATGTGTTACCGGGAGGGTCTTTCCGTCTCCTCCTGCGGCGACAAATCTTGACCTCAAGTTAGACCTTGCAATCTTGCAGCTCCAGAGACAGTGGGCATTCTTCTCGTTGAGTGCACGAAATTTCAAATGATCCTTAAATCAGTTAGAATAACTAATTTAAGTCTCGGAGAACTCTTGGTATATACAACCATTAAATTTCCCTTACAGTATGTCTTTCACATCTTTGCTCAGTAGCTCTGGTAAAACCATTTTGAGCAGCCGAGATCTCGCGTCCCCTGCGTTAAAGGCATCCAATGCCTCGGGGAAAACACACTTCTTGAAATCTTGTCGTGGCGCCTATGATTCATAAGCGCTGTCCACCTCGAACAGTGGCGGACGATGCAGCCGGTATCCTCCATTGGGCGGGATCCGGTTCGCGTCTTGCGCTTGCCTCCCCCTCCGATCCGAACCTTGGAGCACGGCTGGTGTTGGTGGTCGGCAATTCCTGCGCTTCATGATCCGTGGCGCTCTTTCTCTAAAGATCACGAGCACTTAGGCGTTTCCTCGGGCGTTGCTCTAAAAGTTCAAACACGAGCTATACCTCTGCGGCGGCGTTTACATCCGCAGCATCCTTTTCATCACCTGCTAGTTGGATGACCTCAGGAGGTGCGGCGCCGCGACTCGACTTCCGCCGTAATGGCGCTTCTGCAAGATACCATCGTTCGTGAAAGTTAGAAATAGGCAAGGATAAGATGGCGGTGTCGGACTTGGTTGTGGTCACAGGAAGCGAACTTAGCCGGGGTAGTCGCCGTAATGGCGACCAAAGCATTGTCTATCTTTGGTGGTGATACACCGTCGATCAGCTCCACCTCGATGTCGGATCCTCTTGGAGGCTGGACCGAGGATCGCCGGGATCCTCGGGTTGTGGGCGGGGCGCACCATGTCCTCCACGGTCCGGCGTAGATCTGCGCCGAAGACATAATGTAAAGCTTAAACTTGAAAGCACAGGTGGAACCCTTGAGGTGTTAAACACCCATCCTCTAGGGTTGATCATGGAAAACCCATCCAAAGGGTTGGGCGAAGAAGTCCTCCTTCTCCCCTTATGCAGGCAGACGGGATCTTCACGGATCCTCGGTCGAACCCGACCCTTCTTGTTTGTCTTGCGGGTAGCGTCGTCTTCCCGTTGAAATCCCACATGGGGTGGCATCGTATTGCGGTGGCTGCACCCCGCTTGATGCGTTGCCATGACTCCAATCATGGTCGGGCGGAATGAGCCATCAATCTTATCCGGCCCATCAAGTAATGGGCGCTCTTGTCTTCCTCAAGCGGGGGCTCATGAGCGCCAAGCGAGGCGTTCTTCAAGGAAGCGACATCAAACTCCGGGAGGCGATCGGGATGGGTCCGCAGCGGGCGTCTACTATATAAAACCACTCAGAGGCCAGTCTTGGACGCCTTCTTAGGAGTGCGGATAGGTATCGGTCCGGCGATCGCCATATTTGGCGCCGCCCACTTGATATATGGACCCCTAGTGAGAGCGAAGTGCAGTGAAACAGACCTCTTCCACAATGCGAAATGGGGCTCGATGCCCGGGAATAGCTCATGAGAGACTCGTACCCCGATATGCAGCCTGAGGCGGGCGTGAGGTGGTGGCTGGAGTCAAGTAGAACTTGAGGCCAGCGGAGGAATGGATGTATTGAAATCGAGCCCCTTATCGGATAGGGAATGAAGCACCTCGCTCCCCTTGTTAGGGCTAGGAGTGTCCTCTGCCTGCCTCCCACCTTGGTAAGTAACCAGTCCGGCTCGATTTGGGACCATGAGGGAGGAAGAAACCCCTCCGTTTGGAGCTTCACTAGCTCATTGTGCGAAATAGAGCACCTCCTCCAATTCCTGGCGATGGGGTTGGGGCGGCGTGAGAAGAGCGCGTTGACGATCCATGGTGGAATGGATTTCTAGGTCGGCGCCCGATGAAGTATCTGGCGGGAGGAAGGCGGTGTGGTTTGGATCTGGATCCTTGCCTCTTTATAGGCGGATGACTTTCGCACAATTAGGGGTAAAATGTAAAACACACCACGGCTTTTCGCATTAGATGCGGCAGCGTGGAAGAGGTCATAATTTGGCGTAGAAGCAGAGAGCACTGCGTTCAAGATGAAGCGGACACTATCCGGCGGTACATGGGATTTGAAGGAGAACCGCCTTACAGCGCCAAAGACTACAAAACACTATTGGACTTATCGTCATTGAAGCCTGGTTAAAGAGACTCTTGAGGAGTCTGGACTAGGGGTGTCAGGACAGCGGACTATCAATATCCGCCGGACACCCGGACTACGAAGATGGAAGATTGAAGACTCGGCTCGTGTTGGAAGGTACTTTCCTTGGCGTGGAAGGCAAGCTTGGCGATATGGATATGAGGATCTCCTACCATTGTAACCGACTACTGTGTAACCCTAGCCTCTCCGGTGTCTATATAAGCGGAGGCCTTAATCCGTGGGGCGAACATACATCTCAACAATCATACCATAGGCTAGCTTCTAGGGTTTAGCCTCCTTGATCTCGTGGTAGATCTACTCTTATACTACCCATATCATCAATATTAATCAAGCAAGGCGTAGGGTTTTACCTCCATCGAGAGGGCGAACACAGGTAAAAACATTGTGTCCCTCGTCTCCTGTTACCATCCGCCTAGGCCTTACAGTTCGGGACCTCCTACCGAGATCCGCTGGTTTAGCGCCGACAGCAGCGTGAGTTACATCATGCCATCCGGCGAAAACAAGGAGAATAAGGCATATAGCCGCTGGATTTTCTTCAATTCTGACCAAATGAGATTGCCGGATCATAGAGCATCTGCGAGAAAGGTATGTTTGTCCCTACCGAGGTCTAATGTCTATAAAAACATAATCTCTCAATTTCCTTCAAAGGAAGTGCCAATGGGTTGAAGCGTATACGAAAAACAATGACGAATGATGTTCTTTGACTTTCGGGGCCAATAAGTCTTGCTTAAGGCCGTGTTGAGGGCACTCGGGCCTCCTAAGCATAAGCGGTATTTTCTGGATCTGTGGCGCTTCGCCATGAGCAGTTTAGTACTTGTGGGTCCGACACGGACTCCGAATGACAAAATTATGACCGTTTTAGTGAACATCTTTCCATTCTATGGCAGTCCTTCAAAGTACTTCATTTTCTCATGCGCTTTTTGCCTGATTGCCCCAAAATTTCCTGTCCTCTATAGAGGAGATATCGTTTCCACATATATATTGACCGATGCGGGAATGCCATTTTGTTCTGGCTTTCCGCAGCGTGATTCTGACATGCCATCCGTGAAAACAAGAGAATAAGGCATATAGCAGCTTGATTTTCTTGATTTCTGACCAAATGAGATTGCCAGATCATAGAGCATCTGCGAGAAAATGCGTTTGTCCCTACTAGGGGCTAATGTCCATAAGCAACATAATCTCTCAATTTCCTTCAAAAGGAAGTGCCAATGGGTTGAAACTTATGCGAAAAACAGCGATGAATGATGTTGTTTGACTTTCGGGGCCAAAAGTCTGCTTAAGGCGTGTTGAGGCACTCCGGTCCTCTGGCATAAGCGGAGAGTATTTTCTAGATTATGCGCTCGCCGCATAAGCAATTTAGTACTTATGGGTCCGACCACGGACTCTGAATAACAAAATTATGACCGTTTTAGTGAACATCTGTCCATTCTATGGTAGTCCTTGAAAGCACTTCATTTTCTCATGCGCTTTTTGCCTGATTGCCCCAAAATTTCTTGTCCTCTATAGAGGAGATATCGTTTCCACATATATATTGACCAATGCCATGAATGCCCTTTTGTTCTGGCTTTCCGCAGCGTGAGTTATAGCATGCCATCCGTGAAAACAAGGAGAATAAGGCATATAGCATTTGGATTTTCTTCAATTTAAGGCCAAATGAGATTGCGAATCATAGAGCATCTGCGAAAGATGCGTTACGGAGAAAGATACGTTGTCCCTACCGGGGGCTGATGTCTATAAGCAACATAATCTCTCGAATTTCCTTGAAAAGGAAGTGCCAATGGGTTGAAGCGTGTATACGAAAAGCGGTGACGAATGATGTTCTTTGACTTTCGGGGCCAAAAGTCCTGCTTATGGCCGTGTTGAGGCACTCCGGGCCTCCTAAGCATAGCGGTATTTTCTGGATCTGTGGCGCTCGCCATGAGCAGTTTAGTACTTGTGGGTCCGACACGGACTCGAATGACAAAATTATGACCGTTTTAGTGAACATCTGTCCATTCTATGGCGGTCCTTCAAAGTACTTCATTTTCTCGTGCACTTTTTGCTGATTGCCCCAAAATTTCCTGTCCTCTATAGAGGAATATCGTTTCCACATATATATTGACCGATGCCGGGAATGCCATTTTGTTCTGGCTTTCATCTTGCGTGAGTTCTGACATGCCATCCGGTAACAAGGATAAAAAGGCATATAGCAGCTTGATTTTCTTGATTCTGGCCAAATGAGATTGCGGATCATAGAGCATCTGCGAGAAAATGCGTTTGTCCCTACGAGGCGCTAATGTCTATAAGCAACATAATCTCTCGAATTTCCTTCAAAGGAAGTGCCAATGGGTTGAAACTTCTCAGAAAAACAGCGATGAATGATGTTGTTTGACTTTCGGGGCCAAAAGTCCTGCTTAAGGCCGTGTTGAGGCACTCCGGTCCTCTGGCGCAAGTGTGGAGTATTTTCTAGATTATGCGCTTCGCGCATAGCAGTTTAGTACTTATGGGTCGACACGGACTCGAATGACAAAATTATGACCGTTTTAGTGAACATCTGTCCATTCTATGGCGGTCCTTAAAAAGTACTTCATTTTCTCATCGCTTTTTGCTGATTGCCCCAAAATTTCTTGTCCTCTATAGAGGAATATCGTTTCCACATATATATTGACCGATGCAGGAATGCCCTTATGTTCCTGGTTTTCCCACTGCGTGATTCTGACATGCCATCCGTGAAAACAAGGAGAATAAGGCATATAGCGCTGGATTTTCTTCAATTCTGACCAAATGAGATTGCCGGATCATAGAGCATCTGCGAAAGGTATGTTTGTCCCTACCGGGGCCTAATGTCTATAAGCAACATAATCTCTCGAATTTCCTTCAAAAGGAAGTGCCAATGGGTTGAAACTTATGCGAAAAACGAGGGGCGAATGATGTTCTTTGACTTTCGGTCTTGAAAAGTCCTGCTTAAGGCCGTGTTGAGGCACTCCGGGCTCATGGCGCAAGCGGTATTTTCTGGATTGGCCTTCGCATGCAGCAGTTTAGTACTTGTGGGTGCGACACGGACTCCGAATGACAAAATTATGACCGTTTTAGTGAACATGTGTCCATTCTATGGCAGTTGATGCGGAGCATCCTTCCATAAATCCCCATGGACTCTACATCACACATCCAACCCCACAGGACCCATGACAAGAGCTAGAAACACGTGCTTTGGAAACCGAGGTGAACTCCTTCCTACTAGACTTGCATATGGACACAAATGGAACATGTATACTACCTCACCAAAATGTGCTATGCCTCCTTAGGTATGAAGAGGAACATCACCAAGAAGCTCAGGAGCATCACCAAGGAGTTGGAGAACCACCCCAAGGCCATGTGGACCAAGAACAAGGACAACAGCAGCAGCACAGGAAGCTCCAGGCGACCCCGTGCGCACGGCCCCCCGACCCCGTGCCCACGGACTACCCGAAGAGTTGGTATTTGGAGCACCCGTGCGCGCGGGCGTGTCACGTGCCACGAGATGATAGCGGCGGTGTCCGTCTTTCGATGAGATGGTGGATTTCGCTTTGGTGGAAGTCGACTTTGGCGATCCGACTACGTGCGTGCGAGGGCGTCGCGCCTTAGCATGTCGCTAAACCAACTCAGGAGGTTATTGACCCGCGAACACGATCAACGACCACGAGGTCTATTTCCTGCGAGCAAGCGAAGAACAAGCAAGCGAGATTGCAATCTGGATATTGCGAATATAAGATGAAAGCTTTATTGATCAAGGTGGGGTTACGTGGCGCCTTTATGCAGTCGTTGAACACAAGCGAAATCTGTGAAGTTGCAGCTATGGCGAACTTTTGATCTAAACAAAACCCAAGTCTAAGCGGTGCCCTAAGGGCTGTATATATGGAGGAAGAGGGGTGAATTTCGTGGCCCTTGGTGGAGGGTCGAAACTAACCCTATCTCTTGTTTCCCCACATCACGGACTCTAAAATAGCCTATACTAATGTATTTCGAAATTACATGGGCCTGGCCCAATAATAAGGTAATGCAGCACCTAGAATAGCCTATGGACGAATATTATGAAGTGGCATCTTGTATATTTCGTCCAAGGCTTCATGCACTCCTTATGGTGGCTTCAAAGTCTGAAATCATCACTTGTAACTCCGTTCTTGATCTCCTTGCGCATGCCATCAACTCCATGTGTGTTCTTGCTCCAATGTTCATCCTTCTCCAAGGTAGGCCCTTCATTTGTAAGCAAAACAAATGTATCAATTTAGGCAGCATCATATTCTCATGAACATTAGAATCATTACCAAGCGAAAGTACGGTAATTTAGTTGGCGTCTTGTGAGCTCTAGTAATTGGTCCGGTATGTATAGCGGCGGGGCTGTGGGTGTAACAATGGTATTGATGTCCTCATCATCCTCCCTTCTTGAAATGAAGTAGTCCTCGGCGACAGCTCATCTTCCTCACCCAAATATGGCTTCAAATCTGCAATGTTAAAAGTGGGACTAACCCCAAAATCTGCAGGCAGCTCAAGTTTATATGCATTATCATTTACTTTCTCCAACACCTTAAAGGGACCAGCAGCACGTGGCATTAGCTACGATTTGCATAAATCGGAAATCTATCCTTACATAAATGTAACCAAACAAGATCTCGGTGCAAACACAACATGTTTTCTACCCTTATCTCCGACAAGTTTATATTTAGCATTCATCGCTCAATGTTTTCCTTAGTTAACTCATGCATTTTAAAATCAATTCAAGCGTTCTTTAGCATCAAAATTAACCTTCTCCGAAGATGGAAGAAGCGACAAATCAATTGGTGCGAGGTAGGAAACCATACACAACTTCAAAGGGCACATCTTAGTAGTAGAATGCAATGAGCGATTATAAGCAAATTCAATATGAGGCAAGCATTCCTCCCACATTTTCTTATTATTCTTTAGAACAGCCCTAAGCATAGTAGACAATGTTCTATTGACTACTTACTGTTTGTCCATCGGTTTGGGGGTGACAAGTAGTACTAAAAAGCAGTTTAGTCCCCAACTTAGCCCATAAACATCTCCAAAAGTGGCTAAGAAATTTAGTATCACGATCTGAAACAATAGTATTTGGCACACCATGCAAGCGAATAATTTCACGAAAGAACAAATCAGCAACATTAGCGACATCATCGCTTTTATGACATGGTATAAAGTGTGCCATTTTGAGAATCTATCACGACAACAAATATGCTATCCCTCCCTTCTTTGTTCTAGGTAAACCTAAAACAAAGTCCATAGATATATCCTCCCAAGGAACACTAGAGTGCAGGCAAAGGCATATATAAACCATGAGGATTTAGTCGTGACTTAGCTTTTTGACATGTAGTGCAGTGACGATAAAGCGCTCGACATCCGTCTCATCTTTGGCCAAAACAAATGTGTAGCAAAGTCGTCCTCCGTCTTCTTCACGCCAAAGTGTCCCATTAGTCCTCCTCCATCGCCTCCTGCAACAACAAAAGGCGAGCAGAGCTAGCTGGAATGCATAGCTTGTTAGTACGGAACACAAATCCATCATTAACTACAAACTTGTTCCATGTTCTTCCTTCTTTACAATTCTGCAATACATCTTTAAAATCAGCATCATGCACATATTGATCTTTGATGGTCTCCAAACCAAATATTTTGAAGTCAAGTTGTGAAAGCATAGTATAGCGACGAGACAATGCATCGACAATAACATTTTCTTTACCCTTCTTGTGTTTAATGACATAAGGAAAGTCTCAATGAATTCAACCCATTTAGCATGTCTACGATTCAGTTTAGCTTGACTTTTAATATGTTTCAAAGATTCATGATCAGAATGTATAACAAATTCTTTGGGCCATAAATAATGTTGCCATGTTTCTAAAGTCCGAACAAGAGCATATAATTCTTTATCATAAGTAGAGTAATTCAGACTAGGCCCACTCAATTTTTGAGAAAAGTATACTTGAGGTTTGCCATCTTGTAATAATACACCTCTAATCCAATTCCACTAGCATCACATTCAAGCTCAAAAGTCTTATTAAAATCGGAAGTTGGAGTAAAGGGCATGTGTCAACTTAGCTTTCAATACTAGTGAAGGCTTCTTCACATGCGGTACCCCAAACAAAAGGCACATCCTTCTTTGTAAGCTCGTTGAGAGGTGCAGCAATGGTGCTGAAATCTCTCACAAAGCGCCTATAAAACCAGCGAGGCCAAGAAACTCCTCACTTGTGTGACCGTTTTGTCTGCGGCCAACTCTCAATAGCTTCAATCTTGGCTTTATCAACTTCAATTCCACATGGAGTAACAACATAGCCAAGAAAAGATACTCGATTCGGTGCAAAGGTGCACTTCCCAAGGTTACCAAACAAGCGTGCATCACGTAGAGCATTAAAAATAACACGTAAATGTTCCAAATGTTCTTCCAAAGATTTGCTATAAATCAGTATATCATCAAAATAGACTACCACAAATCGTCAATGAAAGCACGTAAAACTTCGTTCATTAATCTCATGAAAGTACTAGGTGCATTAGTTAACCCAAAAGGCATGACTAACCACTCATATAATCCAAACTTAGTTTTAAATGCTGTTTTCCATTCATCTCCCAATTTCATACGAATTTGATGGTATCCACTCATAAATCAACTTTGGAGAATATTGTAGAGCCACTCAGTTCATCAAGCATATCATCTAGCCTAGGAGCAGGGTGGCGATAACGAATAATAATATTATTAATGCCTCTACAATCAACACACATACGTGGCGTACCATCCTTTTTACGGCACTAGAATAATAGGAACAACACAAGGACTAAGGGATTGGCGTATATACCTTTGTCGAGCAGCTCTGTACTTGGCGCATAATCTCCTTCGTCTCCTCTCGGATTAGTGCGGTATGGTGCACGGTTGGGTAACGATGCACGGGAATTAAGTCAATTTGATGCTCAATCCCTCGAATAGGTGGTAATCCGGTGTGCGTCTTGTGGAAAGGCGTCGGCGAACTCTGCAAAATGTTAGTGACAGCGAGGGGGCAAAGAAGGAAAACCGTCCTCGAATGAAAATAATGCCTCTTTGCACACAAAGCATAGCAAACAGATTTGCTAAAATCTAACTCATCAATATCAGATTTGGTGGCAAGTAAACATGCACTTTTCAATTTAATTTCAGAAGCAACGAGTAGATGATTTATTAATAGGCTTCATGTGTTGCTCAAATTCTTTTACCACAATCTGATTTTCACTCTTATTTTTCTCTGTTTTGCTTTATTAGCTCTATTAATATCATCTTTCAAAATGGACTCGAGAGTCATAGGAAGCAAAGTAATATTTTTATCCTTATGAACAAGAGTATCTTGATTGTTTCTACCATGGTGTCTGAAATTCTTATCAAATTGCCATGGTCTACCAAGTAACAAGGAACATGCTTGCATAGGTACCACATCACAATCAACATAATCAGCATATGTAGAGATACTAAAATGCACACGCGATGCGTGTTACCTTAACCTTGCGCTGTTGTTGAACCATTGGATGTAGTAAGGATGTGGATGTGGTCTTGTGGTGAGAGATAGCTTCTCCACCATCTCCATGCTAGCCAAGTTGTTGCAGCTCCCTCCATCTATGATGGCCTTGAATAAAGCGTTCCTTCACAACTCCTTTGTATGGAACAAATTATGCCTCTGATTTTGCTCGACTTGTGTAACTGCACACTCAAAACACGTTGAGCGACTAAACATTCATACTGTCGGCATCTTGGCAGCCATGTATTGTGTCTCATGATCAGAATCATCTCCACCGTGTTCCTCATGTGTGATAAGAGCCAAAGTCTCCTCATCATAGTCACTAGCGGACTCATACCCACCATCCTCGTAGCAATCATCACTGCCTTTGAGATTTGCATTCTCTATAAAATGTCCTCTTCCCTTACAATGACGACAAATAAAATCACTTGTGTGCCTGTTGGCGCCATGGAAGAAGAAGAGCTCTGTGCAGAGCCAGCGGTGTGGTCTTGGCGGATAGTGGTGGTTGTGCACCTTTCTTGTATCACGGTTGGAGGTGGCTTTGAAGGAGGTGATGGTGCGATGGAAGTAGATGATGCGGCGTGGTGTCCATGATGACGGTCGACTGCGAGAAAAGTTAGTGCGGCGCCAATGC
>JAHHZJ010010172.1:0-19769 GCA_021437245.1 Aegilops speltoides
GGGACGAGTTGTGAGATGGATAAGCGCTGGCGGTTATGCACTTGATCACGCCGAAAATCACAACTTCGGTTTCACGAGATGAAAACCTAGATTAGTCTAAATGCTTTCGGTTCGTACCGAGTTTGAGTGAGTTAGTCGGCCGAAATCAATTAGAAGGTTTGGAAATTAGCCCTTGACGGATCGGTGGCTCAAGTGCTCCTCACCGGAGGTCGAAAATGACTTGTTCAAAATTTGTGATGTAAGCATGAATAGAATTTGAGACAAGAAAGCATAGATAGCTAGGGAGAGTACTTAGGCATTCTTGTCCATCCATTTGGTCGGAAAAATCAAAAGCGACCAAAACAACAAATGGATGTCCTCGAATGGATAAAATCATGCATCAACATGCTCACACAATAAGATAGCAAATGAAATATGTGTCAAACATGCACAACTAAAACTCTAGCAACTAACACACAATTTAGCCGATGACTAGGTCATCTTTATATGAGTATATTGACTTAGGAGCCAAATGAGAACATTTGATCATAGGTCATACTCATTGTTTAAGCTCAAGTGGGGTTACCACTTTTACATAAAGCATTGATGTGTTCACATCATTTGAAGATGCTTTAGCTCAATTTTTTAGAACAAAGCTCCCCTAGATGTGAGAACCCTTTTAAAGGGTCAAACTAACCTTGGGTTGTCGTAGAAGACTTCATGTAGATGTTGAAGATGTGGATGCTCAATGTTGATGGAGATCATCAAGAGTTGGGAGCTATCCTTTGGATTCGGGCACTTTCAATACCTACATGGGTTAGTCCCACAAGGAACAAACAAGGATATCCATGGACATAGATTGAAGTTCACAATAGATGATGTCCATGAAAGCAATGATTACCTTGTCCCTTGACTTACCAACAAGAGGGTTTGTGACTCCATGAACTAGTGCACGATGTGGAAGTTGATTGCACAAGTTTTTGCCAAAATGAATGTGAGTGAAGTATGTTGGCGGAGTCACCCTCAAGAACTTTCTAGTTCTTCTTCTTGGGATCCACATCATCTTGATGGGAATCCTTGGGGTTGTAGTTGAGCTTGTGAAGTAGAACTTGGCGTTTCCTTGGGAACCCACTTGACCATGGCTTGAGGTGCTTCAACAAATGCATCAATCTCCTCTTGAAGCTTGTCCTTGCCTTTTAGCTTGTGGTCTTGTGGTGGAAGGTCATCTTGAGCTTGTTCCACATTGGAAGAAGTAGGATCATACTTCTCCTTTTGAGCGACAAAGCTGTGGAGTAGGATATTGACCTTCTTCCCATTCAACACCTTGGCGTTGAACTTTCGCTCAAAACCAATTCCTTGATTCTTCGGTGCCTTCCTTGCTTGCGAACAATTTCCTCAAAGTTCTTGCTTAGGCAAGGCTCTTGTAGACACCTTTCTCTATGATCCCTTTCAATAAACTATTTTCTTGCTCAAGTGTAACTTGGCTTGAAACATTGTTAGTGGAATCAAGAGAACTACTAGAAGCAACAACATTGGATTTAGCATGGTTATTATTCTTTGCTAGAGGAAGAATTTTTCTTATGCTTGTCATGCTTAGTCTTAATGGGTGGCAAGAAATTAGACAAGAGAAGTTGTTTGGCAAGATATGAAGAACTCTTCTTTGAAGATCGTCATTGATTGCTTTTAGAAACTCATGTTCTTGCTCTAGAGTGAGCTTCTCGAGCGTAGCTTCTCATGAGATCTTAGGAGCTCTCTATGATCTTCTTGAGTTGTTTCATGAGCTAACTTAAGAGTGTTTAGTTCTTTAGTTAGGCGCTCAATCTCCTTCATAGCATTGTCATTCGACTCTTCTCGATTATAAAGACTACTAGCATGTTCATCGTTACTAGCCTCCTTTGGATTTATCAAGCAGAGCTCATCTTCACCAAGCAAGTCATCCTCATCACTATTGAAGTCAATGAATTGAGGGTGTGATACCTTGGGGCCTTTAGCCATGAAGCATCTTCCAATTCCCTCATTTGGTGAATCAAATAAGTCGTAGGAGTTGGAGTTGGAGGATCGAGAGCAAGGCCGGCAACACCTTCATCTTGGCTGTAGTCGAGTCGGAGTGATAGATTCCTTGGATTGATTGTCCGAATCGGGCGGAGACCCATTCACCTACATGAGCTTGATGTTTTCTTCTTGTGTAGCTCCTTGATGACTTGTCTTTCCTCTCGAATCCTTGCTTCTCAGAGAGGGTCTTCGTTCATAACGATCATCTCTGCTCCTTCTCTCTTTCTGAGGTGACTCATCTCTTGAGCTTCTTCTTCTTGGACATTCTTCTCTTCTCTTGTGGGGAGCCGTACACTCATTTGAGTAGTGTAAGGTCTTCCACAATATGCTGATTCGATCACGACTAGAAGATCTCTTTTCATCATATGATCTAGACTTTGAGCTTCTCTCTTTGCCTCTATTCTTGTAGAATTTGTTGAAGTTCTTGACCATTAGGCTTATCTCTTCATTGGAAACTAACTTGTCACTTGAGGTTGTGGGAGCATCACTTGTAGCTTTATAAGCACCACTTGACTTGTTTGAAGCTCTTCCTTATCCTTAAGTGTCATCTCATGAGCAACAATTCTTCCAATGACTTGGTTGGCTTGAGATTCTTGTAGTTTGGCATCATTTGGATCAAAGTGCTGCGGTGTCATACTTTCCATCCAAAGCTCTAAGAATCTTCTTGATGATGAATCGGTCGGTCATTTCTTAGCTTCCTAAGCGGCAATCTCATTTGTGATGAGAGCAAGCCTAGAGTACATTCAGCGACTCCTTCACCATCCTTCATCTTGAACTTGTCAAGTTGACCTTGAAGAATATCTAGCTTTGATTCCTTCATGGATTTGGTACCTTCGTGCATTTCAACCAAAGTATCCCAAATCTCTTTTGCATTCTCAAGATGGCTGATTTTGTTGAACTCCTCGGGACACAAGGCATTGAAGAGAATGTCACAAGCTTGAGCATTGTTTTGCAACATCCATAATTCTTCGTTGTAACCCGCGATCCGGAACTTTCCTTCCTCGAATAATTCACCTTGCATACCAACACAAATAATGCCCCATGCGGGTGGGTTATGACCAAGAATATGCATTTTCATTTTATGCTTCCAACTAGCAAAATTTGTACCATCAAAGTAAGGACCTCTCTGAAAATTACCCTCACTAGGCAGCCATACTCTCCTAGGTTGTGAAACCAAGCTTATGGAGTCAATGCAATGAAACCAATACAATGGAGACCAAAGCTCGATACCACTTGTAGGATCGAAAGTATGTCTAGAGGGGGTGATTAGACTACTTGACAATATAAAAATTCTGCCTTTTGACTAAGAACAGTTTTGGCGATTCACAATTATGATCAAGTCAAGCATCACCCTACACATGCAATTCTAGAGTATAGGCAGCGGAAAGTAAATTGCACATGTAGTAAAGAGAGGTGGAGAAGAGCAAACACAATTTTGGAGATCACGGTGATTTTTCTCGTGGTTCCGATAGGTGGTGCTATCGTACTTCCACGTTGATGGAGACTTCAACCCACGGAGGTAGCAGCTGCGAGAGTCCACGGAGGCTCCACCCACGAAGGGTCCACGAAGAAGCAACCTTGTCTATTCCATCATGGCCCTCATACGGAGGCTAGCCTTACTCGGGTAGATCTTCACAGTAAGCGATCTCCTTGCCCTTACAAACTTCTTGGTTCAACTCCACATCTCGATGTGAGGCTCCCAGCGACACCTAACCAATCTGGAGGCACCACCCTCCAAAAGGTAATAGATGTTGTAGATGATGATGAACTCCTTGCTCTTGTGCTTCAAATGATAATCTCCCCAACACTCAACTCTCCTCTTGATTTGGGTGTGGTGGAAGAAAGGATTGAGTGGAAAGCAACTGGGAAGGCTAGAGATCAAGCTTCATATGGTGGGAGTGGAGCAACTTGATCTCAACACAAGGGTAGGTAGTTCTCTTCTCGAGAAATGTAAGGTAGGAGTGGTAGTTCTTTGATGGCTCTCTCCACGAATGAAGAGGGGTGGAGGGGTATAAATAGCCTCCACACAAAATCCAACCGTTACACACATTTGAGCAATCTCGGTGGGACGAAGTGGACAACTTCGGTGAGACCGATGGTTCAAATAATGTGAGCGTTGGGATTTCAGTGGGACCAAAATACAATCTCGGTTAGTCCGATTAGTGCAATGACAAGAGCATGCGGTTTCGGTGGGACCGACTTCATCATCTCGGTGACACCGATTTGATGTGAAGGATTCTGAAGCTTGGCAACTCATGTTCGGTGAGACCGAGTTGAATCGGAAAATCCGAGTTTTCTAGGGTTTGGCTTATGGCTGAGGTGGTTCATCTCGGTGTGGTGAGTTTGGAATATCGGTGGGACCGAGACTACTTATGAGTGTATATGGCGGTGAAAGTTGGCGATAGTTAGGAGATGTATCACTAAGCACTTGAGCAGCAGGACCATCATCATAACCTCATCCCTTTTAATAGTATTGGCTTTTCCTATGGACTCAATGTGATCTTGGATCACTAAACCAAAAATGGAGTCTTGAGCTTTTGCCAATGCTTGCCTTAGCATTTTGGGGTCCACTTCTTGATCCTTGCCATACCCATATCCTTGAACTCTCTGAAATGATTCTCAAGTAACTATTAGTTCAATGATATATATGTTGTTATTAATTACCAAAACCACCGGGGATTAGTTGCACTTTCACTTAGTATCCGAACTTGTGCATGGGCGATCGCGTAAATCCGCGACAAGGCTTGCAGGCGTCGCCAAGATCCTCCGCTATTCCTATTCGCCATTCAAGAACAAAGTGTTTTAACTAAGAAGACAAGACTCGGCAAGAGGCTTGCGGGAAGAACAAAATGCCGAAGCAAGAGGGCTTGCGGGAAATATCAAAGGCATTACCAAGAAACTTGCTTGCGCTGGCCTTGGCGTCCGGCAAGACCGGCGGCGACAAGCACGGTAGCGTCAAGACAACCCGTCCATGCGGAGGCGGTGTAGCGAGAGGCAGCGACAGGCCATCGTGGCAACGGTGGCTCACCTATGATCGTTTCTTTACCTTTGTTGGGGGCCAGGACGGGCATTAAATGCCCTTGTCCCTGCCGTCGAGTTAGGTGGGGAACCTTTGTTAATCCTTGTTGTACCAACATGCGTTTTACCTTTCTACCCCGCTTCTCTCGCTGCCACTGTGGGTGCCCCCTTGAACTATAAAAGGAGGCCCATGCGCGCGTAGGAGGGTTGATTCGTCGACACACAACACCGCTATCGCTCGCTCTCGAGCAAAATCAAATATAGACACAAAGCAGCGGTGGGGTTTTATCTCTCAGGAGAGCCCGGCTGTAAAAATCGCCCGTCTCCCCTGCGCGCCCGACCTCGATCTGCTCTGCGCACGCCCTCCGCTCCCTTGCCGGACTAGAAGGGGCCCCCGTGCCCCATAGGTGCTCGTGGCCGCATAGAGTTAGCCCCGGCATCTTTGGCGCGCCAGGTAGGGGCTGCGTCGAGATCGTGAGCATCTGATCCGGTCTCCGCGCGCGGTACGTCAACGTCTACATCAACATGCCACCGAAGAAGAAGCCGTCGGAGGTGGCCGCTCCGTCTACATCAATTCCACCACCACCGCCCGAACAAGCGGTGGAGTGGACAGCCGGAGAAGGCGAGGCGCCCGGCGGTGGGGCAGCGTCGTCACACGGATCAAGAACAAGGCCCATAGCGTCGGTGGCGGTGCGAGCCGCACCCTTCCCGGAGGTGCAAGGTCGACAACGCCCGGCGCTCCTAGCACCGTGCTTGCATTGGAGCAAGGCCAAGCTGGTGGGTCGCGGGGCGTTCGAGGCCAACATGCTGCGCTTGACATCTTTGGCGCAAAGTGAGTCTGATCGCCGGACGAGTGTTGCTCCTCCCAATCCGGTTGGAAGTCGAGAGCACATCCGTTCTCGCGCGCTCGTCGCCGCCACCCAAGACAGCGGAGAAGCGCTGGCGAGCCAGCTGCTTCTAGATTACCCTCGGCGCCGCACAAGATCGGCGGCGGAGAATGACCATTTACAGCCTCGCCGGCTTCGCTAACGGCGACAAGCGGCGACCTAGTGCGCCGAAGCCCGGCAAACGCCCGGCGTGAGCGGCGCCGACAAAGACGGCTGGGGTGCCACCTCGTGCATTCCCAGCCCGAGGCCAAGATCGCCGGCTCGCCGGGCCAACCCAGCGCCGACTCCCTGCGTCGTCGGACCCGCGAACTTCGCCGTGATCAGCGCCCGTTCTCCAACAAGCGGCAACATGAAAGCCTTCGCACCGCGCCAAGCGCGGGGAGAAGCGGCGTCAATCGACCAGCCTATGCTGGGCCCTGTCGACATGCATGCGCCCGAGAGGAACGGGCGACTTCCGTCTGTGACAGGTTGCCCTGCGTTCACCGTGAGCTGCGGCAAGTCCGATGGCCCAAGACCAAGAACTTCAAGCTCGGCGTGCGAGAAGTATGATGGCAGGATACATCCGTCGAGTTCCTCGGCATCTACACCATCGCGGTGCGAGGCTGCGGGAAGCGACGAAAATCCTTGCCAACTACTTCCCGCTGGTGCTCAAGCCTAACGTCGGATCTTGGCTCATGCATTTACGGACGGCTCCATCTCTTCATGGGCGGACTGTGTCATCGGTTTGTCGGCGCCTTCACGGTGACCACAAACCTGACGAAGCGACCTGCATTTGCTCGTCGGAAGGAAGGAGAGCCCTGCGCAAGATACATCTGAAGATTGATCGGTGCAACGCAACATCGAGCGTCCACCTGCCCGCGGTTATCGGTGCGTTCCATCGAACATGCGCAACTTATTTGGATGAGGAGAGAGATGGCGATGTGCAAGATTAGAGATGTCGGTGAGCTTTACGCTCGGCCGACAAGTGTGCCGCGAAATGAGGAGGAGGAAGATCCCGGGAGAATCGCGGAAGCGAAGGATCTGCAGTGAGGGCGCCGCCCGGCAAGGAAGAACGGGCGGAACAATAGGAGGAGAAAAGCTAAGGATGTGCTAGCGGTCGAGCATTCGGCTGACGGAGCAGCTCGACAAGGCCAAAGCCGATGACTCCGGCGAGGCCGTGGTAGCGCCGACAAGCGAGGATAGCTCCGGCAAGCGGTATTGCAAGATCCACCGTACCAAGGGCCATGATCTCCAAACCTGCAAGAAAGTGGAGCGGATGGCGGAGACTCTGAGAGAAAGCTGACTGGCGCGCGACAAGAAAGGAGCCCGGGGAGGCGGCGGAGGATCCGACAAGCTTCCTTGGGGGAGGTAACATGGCAAGGCCAAGCAGCGGCAGGAGACATGCCTCCCGTGGCGCGACAAGGATGAGGATGAAAATGGAGGAAGATGGGGCCGGCGACCAAGAGTTTGAGAAAAGCGGAGGTCTTTGTGCATCAGCGGCGGCGCCTCCTGCCGCCTCGCACCGCCAACTCAAGCGGTGGGTGCGAGTGAGCAGTGGCGGAACCGTCCGTCAGTCGCGCAAGCCCACGAAGTGGTCGGCCGCCCATCGTCTTCGGCGTTGAGGATCATCGATCGCATCACCGCGGTCGGGTGCTTGCCGATGTTGGTCTCACCAACAATCCGCAACCTCAAGGTCACGAAGATGTTGGTTGTGGCGGGGCGACTGAACCTGATTTCCTCCGATGATGTAGAAACTCCAAATCCCCAGCAATGAGCTCGAAGAAAGCTGGTACATTCAAGGGATAAATCGGGAAGGAGCAAGCCAAAGGGAAGATCACGCTGCCGATGGCGTTTGGCAGCGAGTTGAATTCGGAGACGGAGAAAGTCACATTTGGCGTTGCGATATCCGTTGCCCTACAATGGGATACTAGGCAAATCCTCTTCGCCAAAGTTCATGGCAGCCTCTCCCTCGCCTCCTAGCGTGCTTAAGATGCTGGTCCGATAAGTGTCATTTCTGTCCAAGGTGACAAGAAGGATCGCTTATCTGCCAAACAAGATCTACGGGAAGCGGCGGCCGTGGCGGGCGCAAGCCACTTGCCGCCGAAGCTCCCGGGGGGAAGAAAGAAGGCCGTCGGCAAGGATAGCTCTGGCGCCCACTCCGGCAAGCGCACCTCCCGGGCCTCTGCGCTGCCCGTCGAGGGCAGCGCCATCGAGCTCCGCCGGCAAGTGCAAGAAGGCAAAAATAACCGCCAAAGACCAAGAAGGTGGCCGCCAAGGAGGGCGGCCTTTGGTGGTACCTTCACCATCGGTGCCACGCGATCATAAATAGGAAGCGGCTCGTTGCTTTCTGTGGGCGAATGTCGATGTGTTTGCATGGCAACCATCGACATCCCGGCGTTCGAAATGTCGAGCACCACCTTGCCGTGCGCCCTCCGCAGCGGCCCGTCAAGCAAAAGTCGAAAGCAAGCGATAGAGCGTCAAAGTTCATAGCGAGAGGAGATCGGGGAAGTTGGAAGCAGCGGGCTGGTCCGAAGTCTGCATCAACATGGCTAGCTAATCCGGTGGTCGTGCGCCAAAGGCGAGCGGAAGTGGAGAGCTTTGCATCGACTTCAGCGATGTTAATAAAGCCTGCCCCAAGGATCCATTCCCTTTGCGGCGCATTGACCGGATTAGCAGATTCCACGGCGGATGTGACCTGCTCTCATTTCTTGATGCTTACTCGGGATACCATCAGATCTTCATGGCAGAAGTGGATGAGGAGAAAACCGCATTCATTACTCCCTGTGGCACGTACTGCTTCGTACGGATGCCTTTCGGGTTGAAGAATGCTGGTTCGACATTTGCAAAACGATCGGCCATGCCTTGAGCCTGATTGCCGCGAAATGTAGAAGCCTACATGGATGACATAGTGGTCAAAAGCAAGGACAAAGAGACTTTGATCCAAGATTTGGACGAGACCTTCACAAACCTGCGCAAGATCAATCTCAAGTTGAATCCCGAGAAGTGCGTGTTCGGAGTTCCTTCCGGGAAGCTTCTCGGATTCTTTGTGTCACAAAGGGGGATTGAAGCTAATCCCGACAAGATCGAGGCCATTGAGCAAATCGAAGCACCCAAGCGGGTCAACAACGTACGGAGGCTTGCCGGCTGCGTTGCTGCCCTCAGCAGGTTCATTTCCAAGTCTGCTGAACGCGCCCTGCCGTTTTTCAAAATCTTGAAAAAGGCGGGTGCAATGAAGTGGACTCCGGAAGCGGAGGCTGCGCTGCAAGACTTGAAGAAATATTTGTCCTCCACCCCAACACTTGTCGCACCTAAACCACAAGAGAAGTTACTGCTATATCTGGCGGCAACCAATCAAGTGGTTAGTGCTGCGTTAGTGGCGAGGAGGGCGGATGATGAGCCGGCGATCGCGGCAAGAGAGTCAACGGCGAGCGGGGACTTCCCGACAAGCTCCGGCCCGACAAGCCTGATCCGGCAAGTTACGGTTCCGGGAAGGTTGGTCTGCGCAGCCAAGAAAAAAGCGAAGAAGATGGTGCGGCGCCCGGTTTACTGTCGACTCCCTTCTCGGGGCTAGATCAAAATACTACGGTGTCGAAGTTGCTTCGGCCTCCTCATGGCCTCGAGGAAGCTCGCGCCATTACTTTCGAGCACATGAGATCCACAGTGGTCACTTTCGCTTTCCGTTGAAGAGGATATTGCGAACCGGAAGCAGCGGGCGGGATTGTCAGTGAGCCTTTGGAGTTATCAACTTTGGCCTCAAGTTTGAAAGTACTTCAACAATTGAGAGCGAGCATTGGCAAAATTTATAGCGAATGGGCGTAGCGCCCGACGAAGAAATTCGGAGAGGAGCATCCCGTCAAGGAAGCGGCAAGGAATGGATCATGTACTTGATGGTGCTTTCTCGTTGCAAAGGCGCCCGGTCTTGAGCGTACTACTTGTCGCGCCCACGGAGAGCACCTCAAGTATGTGGTCGGATGCACTTTCCCAAGGAGCAAGCAACGAACAATCTTTGCGAGTATGAGGGCTTGCTTGCGGACTTCGAGGATCATGGCGAACTTGGGATCAAGAAGCTTATTGTTAGGGGTGACTCACAGCTTATGCGTCCGCCAAGTTAACAAAGATTATCGAGTCCGTGATGGAAGCATACATTGATGAAGTGAAAGCTAGAAGAACATTTTGACCTGCAAATGGAACACATTCAAGAGCTCAAAATGACATAGCGAGATAACTTTGTCAAAGTCGCGCACTCAAGTTACCGATGGAACCAGGAATTTTTGTGCTCAAGCTGACTCAACCATCGTGACATAGCAGATCTAACATCAAAGTCGCACTCAAGTTACCCGATGGAACCAGGAATTTTTGTGCTCAAGGCTGACTCAACCATGTGAAGTTGTAGGATCGAAAGTATGTCTAGAGGGGGTGATTAGACTACTTGACAATATAAAAATTCTGCCTTTTGACAAAGAACAGTTTTGGCAGATTCACAATTATGATCAAGTCAAGCATCACCCTACACATGCAATTCTAGAGTATAGGCAGCGGAAAGTAAATTGCACATGTAGTAAAGAGAGGTGGAGAAGAGCAAGCGCAATTTTGGAGCGGTGATTTTCTCGTGGTTCCGATAGGTGGTGCTATCGTACTTCCACGTTGATGGAGACTTCAACCCACGGAGGTAGCAGCTGCGAGAGTCCACGGAGGCTCCACCCACGAAGGGTCCACGAAGAAGCAACCTTGTCTATTCCATCATGGCCTCGCCCACGGAGGCTAGCCTTACTCGGGGTAGATCTTCACAGTAAGCGATCTCCTTGCCCTTACAAACTTCTTGGTTCAACTCCACATCTCGTGTGGAGGCTCCCAGCGACACCTAACCAATCTAGGAGGCACCACCCTCCAAAAGGTAATAGATGTTGTAGATGATGATGAACTCCTTGCTCTTGTGCTTCAAATGATAATCTCCCCAACACTCAACTCTCCTCCTTGATTTGGCTGTGGTGGAAGAAAGGATTGAGTGGAAAGCAACTTGGGAAGGCTAGAGATCAAGCTTCATATGGTGGGAGTGGAGCAACTTGATCTCAACACAAGGGTAGGTAGTTCTCTTCTCGAAATGTAAGGTAGGAGTGGTAGTTCTTTCGATGGCTCTCTCCACGAATGAAGAGGGGTGGAGGGGTATTTATAGCCTCCACACAAAATCCAACCGTTACACACATTTGAGCAATCTCGGTGGGACCGAAGTTGACAACTCGGTGAGACCGATAGTTCAAATAATGTGAGCGTTGGGATTTTCGGTGGGACCGAAAATACAATCTCGGTTAGTCCGATTAGTGCAATGACAAGAGCATGCCAATTTCGGTGGGACCGACTTCATCATCTCGGTGACACCGATTTGATGACAGACAAGGATTCTGAAGCTTGGCAACTCATGTTTGGTGAGACCGAGTTGAATCGGAAAATCCGAGTTTTCTAGGGTTTGGCTTTATGGTGAGGTGGTTCATCTCGGTGTGGTGAGTTTGGAATATCGGTGGGACCGAGACTACTTATGAGTGTATATGGCGGTGAAAGTTCTTGATAGTTTAGGAGATGTATCACTAAGCACTTGAGCAACGGATCATCATCATAACCTCATCCCTTTTAATAGTATTGGCTTTTCCTATGGACTCAATGTGATCTTGGATCACTAAACCAAAAATGGAGTCTTGAGCTTTTGCCAATGCTTGCCTTAGCATTTTGAGGGTCCACTTCTTGATCCTTGCCATACCCATATCCTTGAACTTTCTGAAATGATTCTCAAGTAACTATTAGTTCAATGATATATATGTTGTTATTAATTACCAAAACCACCGGGGATTAGTTGCACTTTCAATCTCCCCTTTTTGGTAATTGATGACAACATATAGATCAAACTTCGACAAAGGATATAATCAATGAATAATATAAATAAGCTTTGAGAAGTATGTGATAAGCAAAGCTCCCCTAAATTTGTGCATTATTTAAGATTTGCGTTTGAATGCAAATGCACAATCGATTAGGATCATGGGTCACTCTTCCATGTCACATACATCTTGGTGGGCGCACAAAATGATAAGAATGAACAGCATGCACCCAATCACCAAGACATGAGTAAATGGTCATACAAGATAGGAATGGCATATGATAAGCATTAAGCACACATTAAAGCATAATGCGACCAAGCACTCATTAAGGTAGAATCAAGCGTAGTATCAAACACACTGAATGTCTCGAAAACCAAAAGTATCTCAAAGAAACGCAAAAGAACGAAAAGAGCAAAAGCGCAAAGACAACAACACTCTCTCTCTCGAAGTCCTATGATCTATACAATTTCTCCCCTTTGGCAACAAGTTACCAAAAAGTTCGAAAAAGCATAGAGCTAAGCGTCCTTGTGGACTCTTTGGCGGCTCCGTGCAGGTTGATGTCGGAGTGGATATGGCGACATCGGCGAAGACTTGGTGATGTCTGTCTTTGGAGGAGTAGTCCTTTGGAGCTGGAGTTGGAGTAGCTTCTTTGGGCTGTGGGAGAGTCTTTGAAGCTGTAGTCTGGTGTCGATCCTTTGGAATAGCGGTGATCGGGGTCTGTGGGAGCCGGGCGATCTGTTGATGAGAATCTGGACTAAGTCATCCTGCATCTCACGCATAAGCTCTTCCTTCTCCGCTTTGCTTCCTCAATATCGCCTCGAGCTTGTTGTGGTCACTTGCACTTGATCGACTTCACGTCGAGGCGTGGATCTTGTCCTCAACAATCCTCTCTAAGCTCTCTGAGGCTGTACAATCTTGGCGAGGCGTTGTTCAATCCTTTGAGTAGCTTCAAGAATTTGCTCTCGAAACTCTTTGGTTTAGCTGCTGCTGCTTCTTTGCTTCCTTATCGACTTTGGCTTTCTTAGCAACCGATCTTGGCTTGACCTTCACGGATGTCGGATCCTCCTCATCCATCACAACAACATTGTCTTCATGCTCTGGCTGCAGCGGTAAATGTTCTCTATCCAACAAGAATGTGCCGTGCCAAACTTGGCATTGATAAGCATCTGAATCTGCGGGGCAAATCCACATGACCTTTTACGGTCATTGCAGTCCTCTTAATGGTCTCTACCATCAAGTCCATCACCTTGAAAGGTGCTTTCTCATCAAGTATGTGCAGCATGTTGATAGAGTATCCTCGATCATGCGATGATCTCAGATTTGGGCATCAAGGTATGCCTCAAAATGGTATTAGTGGTAGGTAAGCCTGCACTGGAGATAGTAAATGAGCGAGCTTCAGTTCCCAAATCCTTTGCTGGAACCTCTTTGTACATGTTCTTCATGGATTCATGATTCTTCTTTGGAATCCCATATACATCAATATCATCTTCTCGTTGCCTTTGGAGCATTGAATTTCTGCCCATTCTTCACAGAAGAAGAAAATCTTTGACCTTGGTCATCCATATAATCTTTCCATCGGGGTAGAAGTGAGTGTGGCATAGAATTGCATTATCATCTCATCGTTCCAAGCTGGTCAATTTCGACCTACAAAATCTGCAACACCACATGCGGTGAAACTTTCATGCACATGTGGAAAGAAATCTCTGTGCTCTTATTTGTCAATGTACTTCCAGTCAACATATCTTGTGTCTGCGACTATGGGCTTCTTGTCCATCGGCGCGGTCTCATAGAAGTCTGCTGCTGCTCTACGGTGTGAAATCTGGGATCTCTGGCGGTTCTTCTCCTCACGGCATATGGGTCGGTTTGTCTCCATAGCTTTGAGACCTCTATCTTTCCTTGCCTTCATATCCTCGGCTTGAGGATGAGCATCATTATGTAGTGGCAGTTTTGGGCGAAGTTTACGCAAAGCTGGTCCTTCATCATCGACTCGGTGGTGGCACATCATCCTTGTTCTTTTCGAATATTTGGAATGTTTGAGCGGTCTTCTTGGGCTTGGCGGCGAGGCTTTCTTTGGAGCTGCCTTAGCTGGAGCAGATTTCTTGGGCTTTGATGTGGCTCCGGCCTTAATGGCATCACCCATGAACTTGGCTTACGAGGAGTAGGCTGGGGTGCTTCCTCATCCTCATCCTCTTCTTTGCATCATGCACTATCCTCTTTCTCTTGGAGGTTTTCTTCACTTTGCTTGCAGTTGCCTCTCCCAAATTCAGCTTCTTAGCAGCAGTTGATTGCTTGACTTTCTTTGGTGCCCTTCTTAGTTTGTTGACCTTGTTGCTCTTTGGCAACAACCTTCCTTTGGGCTTTGAGGTCACCTCTTCCTCAACAACAAAATCTGAATCTTCATCATCTGAATTCCTCTTCTTTCTAGCTCTGGTGGCTGCGGGAGGCAAGCCACTTGGTGTACTCCTCTCACCATCATCGGATGAGCTGCTAGGATCGGGACTAGTGCTGCCTCTGGAATATCTGCAATGGGTGTCTCGACCTGTTACATTACATCCTTTGGCATCGACATGGTGACAACTTTGTGAATAGATAAGGTGTGGCGGAGAAGAAGAGTCATCACAAAATGCAGAAGTTTTGCAAAAAAATGAGTTCAAATTCTAGTATTAGGTTTTCACGAAGACATTTGGTCGAGACCGAGTTTAAGATTGGTGAATCCGAAGTGTTAAGCAGAGCTTAGCACACCACTTTCGGTTTGACGAAGTGGGTTTGATCTGCCGAAAACACTAGGGTTTCACAGAATTTTCATTTCGGTCACACCGATTTTGCACAACTTCGGTTGGACGAAGGTGCGATGCAATAGCCATAGGCCAAATCGGTCATCCGAAAATATAAAATCGGTCTCACCGAGAGATATTCGTGAAACCTAACCTAAAACTTTTACTCGAATCTAGTTCAAGCGAACTAATCGGTGTCTGGGAGGATTTCAATCGTGGCAAGATACTAGGCAATCAAGCGTGCATTGAATCGGAGATGGGAGCACGAGTGGGATCAAAACTCACCTAACTTGGTGGAGTTTTTCTCTGGCAGCGGCTCGGAGGAGATGTCCGTTGGCGGCGGAGACTGCGGCGGCGCCTGAGGCGGCAACGGCGGCGATCCGGAGACCAAAGCGGCGGCGGCAAAGGGGTGTGGGGCGAAAGCGTTTGAAGGAGGAATCAGCAGCGGCCCTCGGATATATATACCCCTTCTTTGTCGGTGGGACGAGTTGTAAAACTTCGGTGGCACGAGATGGATAACTGCTAAGCGATTATGCACTTGATCACGCCGAAAATCACAACTTCGGTTTCACGAGATGAAAACCTAGATCGATCTAAATGCTTTCGGTTCGACCGAGTTTGAGTGAGTTAGTCGACCGAAATCAATTAGAAGGTTTTGGAAATTAGCCCTTGACGGATCGGTGGCTCAGAGTGCTCCTCACCGGAGGTCGAAAATGACTTGTTCAAAATTTGTGATGTAAGCATGAATAGAATTTGAGACAAGAAAGCATAGATAGCTAGGGGAGGTACTTAGGCATTCTTGTCCATCCATTTGGTCGGAAAAATCAAAAGCGACCAAAACAACAAATGGATGTCCTCGAATGGATAAAATCATGCATCCAACATGCTCACACAATAAGATAGCAAATGAAATATGTGTCAAACATGCACAACAAAACTCTAGCTACTAACACACAATTTGTCGATGACTAGGTCATCTTTATATGAGTATATTGACTTAGGAGCCAAATGAGAACATTTGATCATAGGTCATACTCATCGTTTAAGCACAAGTGGGGTTACCACTTTTACATAAAGCATTGATGTGTTCACATCATTTGAAGATGCTTTAGCTCAATTTTTTAAACAAAGCTCCCCTAGATGTGAGAACCCTTTTAAAGGGTCAAACTAACCTTGGGTTGTCGTAGAAGACTTCATGTAGATGTTGAAGATGTGGATGCTCAATGTTGATGAAGATCATCAAGAGTTGGGAGCTATCCTTTGGATTGGGCACTTTCAATACCTACATGGGTTAGTCCCACAAGGAACAAACAAGGATATCCATGGACATAGATTGAAGTTCACAATAGATGATGTCCATGAAAGCAATGATTACCTTGTCCCTTGACTTACCAACAAGAGGGTTTGTGACTCCATGAACTAGTGCACGATGTGGAAGTTGATTGCACAAGTTTTTGCCAAAATGAATGTGAGTGAAGTATGTTGGCGGAGTCACCCTCAAGAACTTTCTAGTTCTTCTTCTTGGGATCCACATCATCTTGATGGGAATCCTTGGGGTTGTAGTTGAGCTTGTGAAGTAGAACTTGGCGTTTCCTTGGGAACCCACTTGACCATGGCTTGAGGTGCTTCAACAAATGCATCAATCTCCTCTTGAAGCTTGTCCTTGCCTTTTAGCTTGTGGTCTTGTGGTGGAAGGTCATCTTGAGCTTGTTCCACATTGGAAGAAGTAGGATCATACTTCTCCTTTTGAGGAACAAAGCGTGGAGTAGGATATTGACCTTCTTCCCATTCAACACCTTGGCGTTGAACTTTCGCTCAAAACCAATTCCTTGATTCTTCGGTGCCTTCCTTGCTTGCGAACAATTTCCTCAAAGTTCTTGCTTCGGCAAGGCTCTTGTAGACACCTTTCTCTATGATCCCTTTCAATAAACTATTTTCTTGCTCAAGTGTAACTTGGCTTGAAACATTGTTAGTGGAATCAAGAGAACTACTAGAAGCAACAACATTGGATTTAGCATGGTTATTGTTACTACTAGAGAAGAATTTTTCTTATGCTTGTCATGCTTAGTCTTAATGGGTGGCAAGAAATTAGACAAGAGAAGTCGTTTGGCAAGATATGAAGAACTCTTCTTTGAAGATCGTCATTGATTGCTTTTAGAAACTCATGTTCTTGCTCTAGAGTGAGCTTCTCGAGCGTAGCTTCTCATGAGATCTTAGGAGCTCTCTATGATCTTCTTGAGTTGTTTCATGAGCTAACTTAAGAGTGTTTAGTTCTTTAGTTAGGCGCTCAATCTCCTTCATAGCATTGTCATTCGACTCTTCTCGACTATAAAGACTACTAGCATGTTCATCATTACTAGGCTCCTTTGGATTTATCATGCAAGAGCTCATCTTCACCAAGCAAGTCATCCTCATCACTATTGAAGTCAATGAATTCAGGGTGTGATACCTTGGGGCCTTTAGCCATGAAGCATCTTCCAATTCCCTCATTTGGTGAATCAAATAAGTCGTAGGAGTTGGAGTTGGAGGATCTGAGAGCAAGACCGGCAACACCTTCATCTTGGTTGTAGTCGGAGTTGGAGTGATAGCTTCCTTGGATTGATTGTCGGAGTCGGGCGGAGACCCATTCACCTACATGAGCTTGATGTTTTCTTCTTGTGTAGCTCCTTGATGACTTGTCTTTCCTCTCCGAATCCTTGCTTCTCAGAGAGGTCTTCGTTCATAACGATCATCTCTGCTCCTTCTCTCTTTCGAGGTGACTCATCTCTTGAGCTTCTTCTTCTTGGAATTCTTCTCTTCTCTTGTGGGGAGCCGTACACTCATTTGAGTAGTGTCGGGTCTTCCACAATTGTAGCGATTCGATCACGACTAGAAGATCTCTTTTCATCATATGATCTAGACTTTGAGCTTCTCTCTTTGCCTCTATTCTTGTAGAATTTGTTGAAGTTCTTGACCATTAGGCTTATCTCTTCATTGGAAACTAACTTGTCACTTGAGGTTGTGGGAGCATCACTTGTAGCTTTGTAAGCACCACTTGACTTGTTGTGAAGCTCTTCCTTATCCTTAAGTGTCATCTCATGAGCAACAATTCTTCCAATGACTTGGTTGGCTTGAGATTCTTGTAGTTTGGCATCATTTGGATCAAAGTGCACGGTGTCATACTTTCCATCAAAGCTCGAGAATCTTCTTGATGATGAATCGATCGGTCATTTCTTCGCTTCCTAAGCGGCAATCTCATTTGTGATGAGAGCAAGCCTAGAGTACATTTCAGCGACTCCTTCACCATCCTTCATCTTGAACTTGTCAAGTTGACCTTGAAGAATATCTAGCTTTGATTCCTTCACGGACTCGGTACCTTCGTGCATTTCAACCAAAGTATCCCAAATCTCTTTTGCATTCTCAAGGCGGCTGATTTTGTTGAACTCCTCGGGACACAAGGCATTGAAGAGAATGTCACAAGCTTGAGCATTGTTTTGCAACATCCATAATTCTTCCGTTGTAACCGCGATCCGGAACTTTTCCTTCCTCGAAGAATTCACCTTGCATACCAACACAAATAATGCCCCATGCGGTGGGTTATGACCAAGAATATGCATTTTCATTTTATGCTTCCAACTAGCAAAATTTGTACCATCAAAGTAAGGACCTCTCTGAAAATTACCCTCACTAGGCGCCATACTCTCCTAGGTTGTGAAACCAAGCTTATGGAGTCAATGCAATGAAACCAATACAATGGAGACCAAAGCTCGATACCACTTGTAGGATCGAAAGTATGTCTAGAGGGGGTGATTAGACTACTTGACAATATAAAAATTCTGCCTTTTGACAAAGAACAGTTTTGGCGATTCACAATTATGATCAAGTCAAGCATCACCCTACATGCAATTCTAGAGTATAGGCAGCGGAAAGTAAATTGCACATGTAGTAAAGAGAGGTGGAGAAGAGCAAGCGCAATTTTGGAGCGGTGATTTTCTCGTGGTTCCGATAGGTGGTGCTATCGTACTTCACGTTGATGGAGACTTCAACCCACGGAGGTAGCAGCTGCGAGAGTCCACGGAGGCTCCACCCACGAAGGGTCCACGAAGAAGCAACCTTGTCTATTCCATCATGGCCTCTCCCACGGAGGCTAGCCTTACTCGGGGTAGATCTTCACAGTAAGCGATCTCCTTGCCCTTACAAACTTCTTGGTTCAACTCCACATCTCGTGGAGGCTCCCAGCGACACCTAACCAATCTAGGAGGCACCACCCTCCAAAAGGTAATAGATGTTGTAGATGATGATGAACTCCTTGCTCTTGTGCTTCAAATGATAATCTCCCCAACACTCAACTCTCCTCCTGATTTGGCTGTGGTGGAAGAAAGGATTGAGTGGAAAGCAACTTGGGAAGGCTAGAGATCAAGCTTCATATGGTGGGAGTGGAGCAACTTGATCTCAACACAAGGGTAGGTAGTTCTCTTCTCGAAATGTAAGGTAGGAGTGGTAGTTCTTTCGATGGCTCTCTCCACGAATGAAGAGGGGTGGAGGGGTATTTATAGCCTCCACACAAAATCCAACCGTTACACACATTTGAGCAATCTCGGTGGGACCGAAGTTGACAACTCGGTGAGACCGATAGTTCAAATAATGTGAGCGTTGGGATTTTCAGTGGGACCGAAAATACAATCTCGGTTAGTCCGATTAGTGCAATGACAAGAGCATGCCAATTTGGTGGGACCGACTTCATCATCTCGGTGACACCGATTTGATGTGAAGGATTCTGAAGCTTGGCAACTCATGTTTGGTGAGACCGAGTTGAATCGGAAAATCCGAGTTTTCTAGGGTTTGGCTTTATGGTGAGGTGGTTCATCTCGGTGTGGTGAGTTTGGAATATCGGTGGGACCGAGACTACTTATGAGTGTATATGGCGGTGAAAGTTCTTGATAGTTTAGGAGATGTATCACTAAGCACTTGAGCAACGGATCATCATCATAACCTCATCCCTTTTAATAGTATTGGCTTTTCCTATGGACTCAATGTGATCTTGGATCACTAAACCAAAAATGGAGTCTTGAGCTTTTGCCAATGCTTGCCTTAGCATTTTGAGGGTCCACTTCTTGATCCTTGCCATACCCATATCCTTGAACTTCTCGAAATGATTCTCAAGTAACTATTAGTTCAATGATATATATGTTGTTATTAATTACCAAAACCACCCGGGATTAGTTGCACTTTCA
>JAHHZJ010010174.1:0-39834 GCA_021437245.1 Aegilops speltoides
CTACTTCCTCTACATCGTGCCGAACTTCGAACGCTCAAGCACTTGCGCTTCAAGGTATACTACCGAGACAACACCACGAGCGAATGCATGTGTGTTGTATGAGATGCCGATGCTTGCACCGTGTCCAAATTGTAAACTGCGCATTCCTTCTCGTCTGCCCATGCCATCGATCCATGGGAACCCGATTCAGGAGCACCCACCATCTTGCATGACTTCGCTCACATCACACTTCCTTTTGCAGGGTATCTCCTTGAGTTATCGGATAGCTTGAATATTGTTAGTGGCACCATTTTAGATTATCATTGCCGTGGCACCTTTTGTTCGCCATGGTGACCAAATGCTCCCTATCATATTAAATGGCAACATTTTCATAAAAATTGCATATAACTTGCATATGTCATCCGCATCATGGTAATAACATTTAAAATGTTTAAAATTGTTGCTTGCTTTAAAATTGCTAAATGACATATGGGGATTTTACTGGAATTATCGTTTGTTGTTTCCGACCTCATTTAAACTTGCCTAACTAGGTAGTTTATTATGCTTCACCTCTTGCCATGTTAATTAACGTTTAATAATTGTTGAGTATCATAAGCGAGATAACTAAATAAGCGATGTGGTGTTTTACGTCAATATGCAACTTCGTTGCATATTGAGCTCCACTAACTTGTAGTATTGTTTGTGCACTTTGCCATGCCATGCCTTTTTAAACCGGACATGTGTCATACTTGTTTGTGCATCATGACATGTTTATGCTTGTGTGTTTACCATGTTGTATGCTTCTTTCGGTTTGCTTCTCTCGTTAACCGGTTTCGTTCGGAGTTGTGAGATTAGATTCGACTATGTTGGTTTGTCTACTTCATGGACTCGTTCTTCTTCTTCCTTGCGGGATTTGGGCAAGATGACCATTACCCTCGATATCACTTCTATCTTTGCTGCTAGTTGCTTCTTTCTATCGCTATGTTCGCTACCTATCACTTGTTTACCATGCCTCCCATATTGCCATGTCGACCTCTAACCTTTTCACCCTTCTAGCAAAGCTGTTGTTTGGCTATGTTACCACTTTGCTCAGCCCCTCTCATAGCATTGTTAGTTGCGGTGAAGTTTAAGATTGCTCCATGATGGACATGATTATGTTGGGATATCACAATATCTCTTATTTAAGTAATGCATCTATATACTTAATTAAATGGTGGAAGGCTCGACCTTATGCACAGTGTTTTGCTCCATTCTTGCCGCCCTAGTTTCAAATCATCTTGGTGTTATGTTCCTTGATTTTGTGTTTCCTTACGCGGTTGGGTGATTTATGGGACCCCTTGACAGTTCACTTTGAATAAAACTCCTCGGCCAAGGCCCAACATTGGTTTTAACATTTGCCACCTAAGCCTTTTTCCCTTGGGTTCTGCGAGACTCAAGGGTCATCTTTATTTTAACCCCGGGCGGTGCTCCTTCAGTGTTGGTCCAAACTAGAAACCCTTTGCGGCGCCCCTCGGGAAACTTGAGGTCTGATTTTAGTTATGCGGATTGCTCATCCGTTGTGCCCAAAACGAGATATGTGCAGCTCCTATCGGGTTTGTCGGCGCTGGTCGGGTGTTCTTGCTAGTCTTGTTTTACCATTGTTAAAATGTCTTGTGGCTGGGGATTCGAGGCTGATCGGGTCTTCTGGGAGAAGAATATCCTTCGTTGACCGTGAGAGCTTGTGATGGGCTAAGTTAGGACACCCTGGAGGTTTAAACTTTTGAGAGCCGTGCTCATCATGGTTATGTGTGAGATGGGAATTTGTTAATATCCGGTTGTGAGAGAACTTGACACTTGACTTAATTAAAATGCATCAACAGCGTGTGTGGCCGTGATGGTCTCTTTTCGGTGGTCGGGAAGTGAACACGGTCTTTGTGTTATGATTGTGCATAAGTAGTTTCGGGATCACTTCTTGATCACTTCTAGCTTCTCGGCCATTCTGTTGCTTCTCTTCTCGCTCTTATTTGCGTATGTTAGCCACCATATTTGCTTAGTGCTTGCTCCAACTCCACCTCATTACCACTTCCTACCCATAAGCTTAAATAGTCTTGATCTCGTGGGTTTTGAGATTCTGAGTCGTCGTGACTCACGGATACTATCTAGCGATTGCGAGTGCCGTTGATACGGTCACGAGTGGCCTGACGAGAGCTCGGATGGGAGCTTAACGGAGATCTTAGTCGTTGCTATGTTTCGTTTCATGTTGATCGATAGTGGAGCCCGTTGGGACGATCGGGGATCTAGCGGTTGGTTCATCTTCTTTTACATTTGGCTTCGTCCGAGTAGTCGGACTACGTGTGTACTCTGAATGTTGTATGAATTATATGTTCATTGTGTGAAGTGGCGATTGTAAGCCAACTCTTTATCCCATTCTTGTTCATTACATGGGATTGTGTGAAGATGACCCTTCTTGTGACAAAACCACAATGCGGTTATGCCTCTAAGTCGTGCTTTGACACGTGGGAGATATAACCGCATCGTTGGTATTATATCGAGCCGCCCACAACCATGTCGAGGGCATACGCCCAGCTCTGGCGGTCGCCCACACAAATCGAGCGAAGCTTCTCCAACAATGGTCGGTAACCCACGGCCAAGAGCTGGCAATCACCGAGGCGTTTGAGCGGCCGTCCGTTCGCCGCCGCATACCTTGCGGCGATGGAGCCGTCAAGCCAGTCGCGTCCGCCCGCCAGCTTCGTGGCGGCCTTTTTCAAAGAGATGGCGGGGCCAGCGGATGGCGAGATGCTTGCGAGGATGGTGCGATGGATGCCATGGAGCCCCTTCGAGAGACCATCGAACACGAGCTGGACATGGAGGCGGCGGCGGAGATCGTGAGCACCGGCCGTAGTAGTACTCTTTGTTTTGTTTAATTAAGGCGTTGGTCTTTAATTTGTTAGAGTAATGTTTAGGTCGACTAGCTCATTTAATTCTTTGAACTTGCTCGATTAAGAGTGTGGGTGTGTTGTAGTCTCCTTTGTGTACCCAAATTATGCAATAGCGTGGATGACCACTATAACCATGGAAATTAGAACCAAAACTTTTGGCGTTCAAACTCATCACACATGGGTTAAGCTATCTGAATGGTTTGCGATGTCCACATATAGTACGATTGAATAAGGGACCGTGTGCGATGACACTTTGCATGATTTTATCATTGAAGCGATTCCAAATTTTAGCTTCCAGGAAATATCTACCTCGCCCCTCCCCTTACCAAAAGCCACATTTCCCTCTTTACGCATTCCTTTCCAAGTTCAAACCTTCACTCCTTGCTTGCAGCTTGCCTCCTCATCAGCGACCCTCCTTCCCATTTGCTTTCGGCCTCCACTATCCATGCGAGATAATCCACACCGACCCCATCCTCCTCCTCCTTCCACATCCCACATGCCCGGCCGCGATGTGGCGTGACACCTTCCACCCAAATCACCGACCCTCCACCAAATAGCGTCGGCCTAATCCATGGTGCCACCATGATATAGCCCGAGACCTCAAGGACCTCAAGGAACATTTTGAGCGTCATGGACCATACGAGATGTTCCAGAGTTGAGATTAATATTTCAAGCAAATACCGAGTTGAGAGATATGAAATCTCCAACAAGTTCTATAGCTAAAAGATGGAGAAGAATAGCTCAAGCGGTGAGCATTTGCTCGAGATTATGCAGGTACTACAATCGCTTGAATCAAGTGGGAGTTAATCTTCGAGATAAAATAGTGATTGACGAGTTCTCTAGTCGCCATCACCAAATTCTTGGAACTTTGTAATGAACTATAGTATGCAAGGGATGACAAAAACAATTCCGAGCTCTTACGTGATCTTTGAAATCGACAAAGGTAGAAATCAAGAAAAAGCATCAAGTGTTGATGATTGACAAGACCACTAGTTTCAAGAAAAGAGCAAAGGGAAAGAAAGGGAACTTCAAGTAGAATGACAAGCAAGTTATCACTCCGTGAAGAAGCCCAAAAGCGGACCAAAGCACAGGCGAGTGCTTCTACTACAAAGGAAATGGTCCTTTGGCGAAAATGCCTGAATATTTGGTGGATAAGAAGGATGGCAAAGTGAACAAGGGTATATTTGATATCTGATTATTGATGTGTACCTTACTAGTCTATTTATATATAAAAAGTACTTGGCGAGGTCACCAAATTAAAGATAATTAACTTATAAAATCCCACAATAATTAGAAATATCAGACCTTTAATTTGGTGTCATGACAAAGCACAACCATTAGATCTTCATAAATCGGGTGGGTCCATACCATACAACGATGGCTTCACGTTCAATTTCACGATCCCAACGAACCGATCCCAACAGAACCCCAATACGCATACAAGTTGGGCCATCTGCAGCATAAAGGTTGGACCATCACACAAGGGTCATAAAAATGCATACGCATACAAGTTGAGGCCATCCCAGAAAAAAGGCCCAATTTCCCAAACAAGTCCAAATCCAAACCGCCTCTCCGTTTCTCAAAAAAAGGTCCAATGTCCCCAAACAAATCCAAGCTATCATGTGTCTCTGTTTCTCAAAAAAAAACTACCATAACTCTCCAAACCGAATATCTGTCCGGACACGTCGAAAAATATCTTTCTTTCCATCATCAAGCGTGAGAGACTCGACCATCCATGTAAGACCTTCCCACGACCTCAAAGCCTCATTGTCCTCTAGATTTTATGGTATAACTTCTACATCATCTTCCTCCCACATCATCTTCCTCCGTGACCAAAACTTGAGGTCGACAACTTTCAACAACGGCACTTGAGAATTGTCCTCCTCCGCGACCAAAGGACAACTCTGTCAGCGATCGAGCGACATCAAGTAAGTTCCATCTGCGCGAAATTATAGATCGGGCCTATTAATGGATCAATAATGGTTCAATTATGTTGCGAGCATTCTGATCGAAAAATATTTGCCATGTTACCTCACAAGATTGATTATGTAGAATCCTATAGGTGTGGGTTCCTATCTTAATGGTGTCAAGTTCATATTTTTACTCATCTATGGAAGGCTAATGCAATGGATGTTAATATACTATAGAAGTCTAGAATCATACTAAACTATCTTGAAACAAGTGGAATTGTTTGCTATGATATAGAGAAAAATATAGATCGGACCTAATGGTGATCAATAATGGTTTAACTATGCTCTAGCGATACTCATCTACAAAACTTTGCCATGTTACCTCGGAGGGTTGATTATGTAGAATACTATGGGTGTCTGTCTTAATGGTGCGAGTTCATACTTTTTACTCATCTCTGAGAGGCTAATGCCATGGATGTTTCTTTAAGTGTTTTGGGTTAAGATAATATGCTATAGAATTCTAGAATCATACTAGAACTATAATAGAAACAAGTGGGATTGCTTGCTGCGATATAGAGATGCATATATGGTGCATCGGATGTTGTTTGTATTATACATCATACATAGGTTAAGGTCGGACCTATTAACGGATCAATGATACTTAAACTATCTTGTAGGCATGATGCTAATTTAAAGATTTCACATGTTAGCTCACAAGTTTCATCACGTACAAGCAGGATATAGAAACATACATAGATGGTTTCCATATTTGATGAGCCTCGGATGCTATAGTGGATTTACGTCATCATGCCATCTGCTCCATCTGAAACATAAATTAAGACAAATTGTCAATAAAATTGTATTAATTCATCTACTATTATTGAGATAGACTCATCTCTGAAGAAGGGTAATGCCATGGATGTTGCTTGCATGTCATTATATTACTTATTTTACTAATCAACACTCTGTTCTTATATTTTAGGGCCTCAAAGATTATGGCACCTACCTTTGTTGAATGCATTGACTACGAAGCGAGGCATGGACAATCAAAGTCAAAGCTTTAATACTTTGGGGCGCAATTAACTTATCTACTAATGAACTCACTAGCAACGATATGATTTTATTAGATAAAAAGGTGCAAGTATTACATATATAATGTCTCTTCAATTTACCAATTCCAAAGTTTCTTTGATGTTTTGTCTCTATGTAGGAAAACAAATAATGGAATCTATTGAGAGAGATTTGGGAAAACATTTTTGTGGGCCGGATATGGTGGGGCAGTGTAAGACATACCTATGGGCGATGACAACAAAGTTGAGTTCTCAAGGCAATATAGTACTAACGGTCACATCATGTGGTATTGCAGCTGCTTCTACAAGGAGGAGAACGACATACTCGAGGTTCCACATCCCACTAATCCTTGTAGAAGAAGTCGACATGTGACGTCAAACAAGGTACACACTTGGCAGACCTACTAAAAAAACGTCGCTAATACTATGGGATGAATCTCCAATGGCAAACAAGATATGTTTTGAGGCGCTAGATAGGACTCTCGAGGATATATTAAGACATAAAAGTGTGAACAACAGCGAGAGACCATTCGGTGGCATGACAATGGTTCTAGGAGGACTTCCACAGATCCTTCCTGTTATACCAAAGAAGAAGACACAACATACTCACTGCATCCATTAAAATATCTTATCTTTGGAAGAACTTTAATGTAATGAAGCTAACAAAGAACATCGGCTGAACTCCACAACAAATGATGAATCGCGGAAACAAAGTGTAGCAGAATTTGCAGAGTGGATTCTCAATATCGGCGATGGAAAAATACATCGTTAGAAGGTGAAGAATTGATAAAAATACCAAATTAAATAGTTCTCAAGAAAGGAAATGATCAAAAAAAAAATTGTGGAAGCATATATCCCAATTTGCAGGAGAGGTATCATAGCGAAAATACTGAGAAAGAGCAATATTATGTCCAAGAAATGAAAGAGTTCGCGATATAAATGAGTATATAATGGACCAGATACAAGGTGAATATAAAACTTTAATAAGCTATGACACAGTATGCAAATCAACTACCTTCAGTGCAGACATAGAATTACTATATCCAACGGAATTCCTGAACAGCTTACCATTTCCTGGAATCCCAAATCACGAGCTAAAATTAAAAGTTGGCATACCTGTGATGCTACTACGATATCAACCAAAGTGTTGGCTTATGCAATAGTACAAGGATGACAATTATTCAGCTTGGAAGAAGCTCCATCGAAGCACAGATAATAGCTGGAACACATGTGGGAGAAAAGGTATATATTCCAAGAATAGCAATGTCACCAACTGAATCAGCATGGCCATTTGTAAAAGGAGACAATATCCTATATCAGTTTGCTTTGCTATGACTATCAACAAGAGCCAGGGCCAATCTCTAAACAAGGTACGACTATATCTACCTAAACAAGTTCTCACGCATGGACAGTTATATGTAGCCTTCTCAAGAGTAACAAAAAGGGTGGGGCTACGGGTAATGGTAGATGATGAAGATAGCAATGAGGATGATTTGGTCAAGAACATAGTCTATACAAAAATATTCTAAAGGTATGAATAAATAACCGAATTTAAGCATGATGTTTTACACTAGATGAGGCAACATAACTATTACATAAGAATTTCATATATAGGAACTTACTACACTGCAAAATCTATTACAGACCTAACTATGCTAACATGATATGACAGATCAAATATGGTGTACTACCCTGCCAAAGTAGTGCAGACTGCAGACATGCATCAACATGTGGAAATACTACATTACTACCAAACATTGATTCACGACTGCTTGATTCTATAAGTTTAATATTTAATTAAAACCAATAGTGAAAGCATCGGGACGTTGTTATATTGTAAATGTACAACAATATAAGACCTTTTTTTTCATATTCAACTGTTATCTGTTAATTTTTATAGGCAAATATTGCAAAAATGCATCAACAATTGGAAATAGTACATTACTACCAAACATCGACAAAATATATTATCTGATGTTTTATTCGACGATCTTAGTATTTCATGCCAACCGATAGTGAAAGCATGGGGAAATGATTATAATTCATATGTACAATGGAATCAGACCGGTTTTCATGTGCAATTATTATAAAATCATTCTTCTCTGCGAAATATTTCAACTATAGCTAATCACAACTGTACTGAATTGTTTCTTAAGTTTGTCAAAAATTATGATTAATAGGAGTAGGGGGCAATAACATTGCCAATGCCGTTCCCAAGCCCGGAAAAAGTGGAGGGGGCCATAAACAAACTAACACTACACCTCACATATTTGATGTAATAACGTCTTGTATTATGGGAAGGAGGGAGTACTTCTCATTCACAACTTACTATCATCAACCAAATAAAAAAAAGCAGCCAATATACATGATGATACAATGAATATATATAGTACTAATTTACATCGGTATGTACACTCAAATATATAATTACATTCTAAAATGTTCACTAACTTAATAATATCTACTCCGTGCCTCATTTAAAACTTATAGAAAACTTCAAAAAGAATCACATGTTCTTCCAAAATTTCACAAAAGAAAATATGAAAAAATTACCACTAACAGGCATTTCCTTATTTATAGTACATTGGTTGAATGGCACAAACACATAAAGGTTAAGGAAAAGAAAATATGACAAAGTAAGGAAAAGGAAAAATAAGGACCTCTAGAATGCTGCTGCTTTGGAGGGCGAGGAGGACGTCTAGAGCTGCCTCAAGTGGAAATAACGACGATGCGTCTGGCTTGCACACTTGGGAAGAAAACAACGCCAGCATACTCATACAAAAGCTAGATCCAAGAGGGTTGCACGCCTGCCGGAGATGAAATCCACGACAAAATCAACTGCACGGACGGCAACATCAATAGCACCGTGCAGATCGACGACCTCGCCTCCTCCCTGGTGCAGCAGATCATTGGACCACGCTACCCCTCCATCGCCATTTAGCAGCCTACAGGAGGTGTACGAGGAAAACTTGCCGCCGTCGATGGTCACCCTATGGAAGCACCGGGTGCGGGGGTGGCTTCAGGTTACAACGAGCATCCTCAATGCAGCGAATCAATAGAGAAAGCTCATGGGAGATATCCAACAGTACCAAATTTTCACTGAGAAGATAAAAAAGGAGAGGAGAAAGGGGATCGGCCAAGAACAGAAAGTCCAGAAGACTATGGAGTGGGTAAAGTGAAGATTGGTAGTGGTGGGACCCATGAGACCAATTACACTTTGGAGAATGTGAGAGGAAACGCACTATGGAGACCTTTTTTTTGCAGGAGCTGTGGAGACTTTGAGAGGAAACAATGTAACGTGAACAAATAAGGCACTCTTCGTACTAATGAGTGTACGTGCATGCAACCAAATACCAACAAACCTTTTATGGTTATATGCATGGTATATACTTCATCCATTCCTAATATAAGTTTTTTAGAGATTTTAACATGAACTACATACGGATGTATATGGGCGTATTTTAGAGTGTGGTTTCACTCATTTTGAGTCAGTATGTAGTCCGTGTTGAAATCTCTAAAACTTATATTAAAGCAAGTAGTAAAAAACTAAAAGCGATTAAACTACAAAAATCACTAAATAAAATATGCCAATACCGCATAGCGATAGTGAATTAATCTCGACTACATGAAAACAACATGAAGAATTTTACACACAAAATATATCAACATCATAAAAATGTTTAATTTTTTAAAATATAATTTTAAGAATTAAACCAAACATAAAAATACAATTACTCCCTCATTTTCCTAAATATAAGTCATTTAGAGATTTAAGGACTACGTGCGGATGTATATAGACATATTTTAGAGTGTAGATTAACTCATTTTGCTCCGTATGTAGTCCGCATTGTAATATCTAAAAGACTTATATTTTGAAATGGAGGGAGTACATGGAATGCATAACTATTACTTTTTACAGAATAAAACACATGCTAAAGATGTTAGCAAATATATAACAATATAATTTCAATAATGTATCGGTAACAAGACTATAGTTTAAAAATATAATTTAAAAAATGAAGTCGGTCATAAAAATACAATTACTATGGAATGACAAATCAGCAATTAAATGATGAATGAACAATAAATATATTCATATATCAATAGAAAAATCAGAGAACAAAGTCTACAAAACTCTAATACTTAAAAATGTCTCCACATTTGTTTGCAATTATACTTTAAAAGGAAATATTCTTAAATTTAAGTTCAAAGAAACCTAGCCGCTTTCAGGCGGGCCACTTTACTAGTGTTTATAGTAGCCCACAGGTATTTGATACTTGTTAGGTTGCTAAAAATTATTAACTTTCGAAACAGGAGTTCTGAGAATAAATAGAGACTAGTTGAGGGTGAAGTGACGATGTGTGCAGAAGTGGTTCCAAGATTGATATGATCATCATCGCACCTCCTATACTTTTGGGACTAGTGTTAAACATAAATAAATGTTATTTGGGATTTGCGTTGAGCATGAATATGATTTGATCATGTTTATTGCAATCTGATTACTCATTTAAAGTAAGAGAATAATTGTTGTTACATTTAAATGAATAAAACCTTCAATGGTCATACACCCAATGAAAATAGTTTATTGGATCTCGATCGTAGTGATACACATATTCATAATATTGATGCCAAAAGATGCAAAGTTAATAATGATAAGCGCTAACTTATTTGTGTACTTGCCGTTTGGGTCATATCGATTGTAAAGCGCGCATGAAGAATGTCGGGACCCGACTCAATGCCACATCGATCTAGCATGTAACACCTCATATCACTTTGCGGCCTCCGCATGCGGTATTTCCACAGGTGTCGCCTTACCTTTGCGGGACCGTTTAGCCTTTTGGCACACGTATATGATAGTGTCGCTAGCATCCATATGATAAGGAGCCGGTGACATGGCTAGTCGTAAACCCAAAGTGGCACAAACTTACGAGGACGGGCATCCATGACCCGGCATCGAGCGTGTCGGTCATGGCCGAGTGAATCGGGTACATGTTGGGCTAGCAGGACTCCGGTGAAGCCGGGCATGGCAGGCTAACGAGGACTCCGGTATTCATCGCGTGACATTTCCCGAAGAGAACAGACGAGAGCGAAGAAGGACACATGACGGCAGACCTAAATGTTAGGAGGCAGGAGCAAGCTACCATGGCTCAATGGAAGCACTAGGAGACATTTCCGGTAGAGAGGCTACTAAGGATAAACAACTAGATAGTCGGATCCCACACATACCAAGCATTTCAATAACATACACACAATATACAATATGTGCAAATACAACATGGCATCACAACATGACTCTCGACTCAAGTATTTTATTCAATAGGCTCAGGGGCGAGATATTACAAACATGGGTCTCATGACCCAACATTGAAACATACAAGTCAAAGCACAAGCGGAAGCTATCATGTCGAGTACAGACATCTATAAATGAAAAAAATGAGAAGCTTGTTGTCTACCGAGATCTGCTGAGGGCACAAGATCATAGCTGAGGTAAACAAGCTAAGCGTCGAAGTCCACGTGGAACTACTAGTGAGGCTGAAGTCTCTACGCAAAACATAAAATAAATGACGTGAGTACAAATGTACCCAACAAGACTTACATCGAACTATCTACATATGCATCATTATCGGCAAAGGGATGGTGGGGTTTAACTGCGACAAGCCAGCTATGACTCTGTGGCTATCTGAACTACTGACTGACAAGTAACTCTTTTGAGGTGGCGCTGCGAGTCCACATATTCACCATAGCAATACACCACTATGGATCCGCTCCGTCTCCTACGAGCGCCATCCATAGCACTCACGCTTATCTTGCGTATTTTAGAGTATCCACTTTCACTTGTCTATGAACTGTTATAGGCAACCGAAGTCCTTTACAGCGGACACGGCTATTGAGTAGATGATATTAACCTGCGGTGTACTTCTTCACACGCTCTCACCACTTACGCCGTTTACACAACATGTACTCGGCAACCTTCAAGCGAAGCCCGGCGAGGGTGTCGCCCGCGACGACTAACCACACAAATCTGTCGTCGGGTTTATCGCCTATTCGGGTTCCATCCGCAAGGAGATCTGGCGGGGTGTCGCTCACGGCCCCAAACGATGTGTGCAGGGGTTCCCAAGTCCACCATCCAGGTGCCACTTGGTACAAGACCCTTGTGTCTAATCTGTCCCAAGCCCACATCTGCAGGGTGCCACTTGGTAGACTACTAACACTACCTACAAACACGAAACTAGTTGCAACTCACAGGCGAGATCGGGTTGATTAATAAGTCGAGAGAGCTTGGGCGCCGGAGCCCAATGTGTGGTAATGCTGTTCATGGATCACAAACCAGAACTTCAGTTCGAGGATGGCTGCAATGAGACAACCCACCATGTACTCCTACATGGCCTCTCACCGCTACCTTTACCAAATCGTGTTCACCCACTTAGCTCTCAACGGTAGGACATGTTCACACCTCTAATTCATCCCGATGAATCGGACTGACTCAACTCTAAGCGATGGCAGGCATGACAAACAAGCATGAATGAGTAGGCACATCGGGGCTCAAACAACTCCTACTCATGCTAGTGGGTTTCATCTATTCTTGTGCAATGACAGGTCATCACGGAGAAAGGGTTCAGCTACCGTAGCATGTAACAGTTGAAGCGTTGTTGTCCTAATGCGATAAAAAGAAGCGAGGAGCGAGAGAGTGGGATTGTATCCGAATGAACAAGGGGTTTTGCTTGCACAGCGCCGAAGATAGTATAGTTCTTCATCGGTGTCATCGAATTCATCGTTGAAACAACGTCTACTGAGAGGGGACAAATACCGGCAACATAGAAAAGAACACAATCAATGCAATGCACAATATGATGCATGATCATGACATGGCAAAATGAGTGTGTTGGGCTAATGCAACTATAATCAGATGAATTTGAGTTAGTTTGAACCCAAGGTTCAAGTTCAAATTGAAACTATGACTTAATAAAGTGCATTATCATGTTTTGAAATAAACAGCAGGTTTAAGTTGCTTAAACATGCATGAAACCAGTGAAGATGGATAGATTGGATTTTTCTGATCATTTTTCATATATAACTTATTTCATTTGGAGATTCTGATTAATTTCTATGATTTTTAGAAGTTTAGGGCATTTTTGGAATTTCCTATATAGAATAAATCGAGAAAATAATTAAGCTGCGTCGACCTTTCGTCCTTTGTGGCGTCGGTGGTCAGCCAGGCGGCCGGGTCAAACTGACTGTGGGACCCATCGTCGATGTCTCGAGGCTCGTTTGTGTGGGCGGCAATTGGGGCTGGTCGGCTGACCCACGTCGGTGAGTCAATCTTGATGGGTGGGGTCTGCATCAAAGTGTGACGGGGCAGGTCAACTGACATGTGGGGCCCGTGGGGTTAGTTTAGTCTAGCAGGAGCTAAGCGAGGGTGAATGGTCCGTGGGGCCCGGTGGTCGGTGGCTCTAGGGAGGTTAGGTGGCCGTGATTAACGCTAATCACGCAGCCCACGTCGGCTCGCCGAGATTCGGCGTGGCGACCCGAACCTGGCAGCCCTTTCGGAACTTCGCCCGAGCCACGGGTCGGCGCGCCGAGGCGCACGAAGGAAGCTTCGTGCTCGTCGCGTCCAAGAGACCACGGGAGGCGCGAGGTGGCGGAGATTACTGAGCGAGGCTCGCGGCGGCCGGAGTTCGGCAGTCTTGTAGTCTTTGCGAGAACCTGGCGAGGCTGTGCGGCGGCGTTGGTCTTCTGGGCGATTCTTGAGTCGATGACATGCAGGTGTGAGCTGCGGTGGCCATAGCCACAGCGGCGACATGGCGGCGGCGTGGCGCTCGCGGAGTTCGACAGTTAGCGAAATACGACGAAATCGAGCCACGAAGGAGGAGAAAGCGGAGGAGAGCTCTACTTGATCTCGATGGCGTCGTCGCGGCGGGGATGCTGTGCGGCGGAGCGATGGCCAGCGATCTCGGTATTGGAGGTGAGGCGGCGATGGTGGCGGCGATCTGCGCGTCCTGAGTAAACAGCTCGTCGAGGGCAGCCTTGATGGTCGGCGGAGCTTCTTGGTGCATCGGCGTGGGGTGGCAGTGGCCATGGTGGCAGCGATCGTCGGCGATGGTGGCACTCGGGCGGAACTCGGAGGAGCTAGAGAGGAGGAGGGAGCAGCGAGTGGGGAGAGGGAGACGAGAGGGCTTGAGGCGTCTCCATGGCACGCCTGGGGGTCGAGTGGCCGGTGAGCGAGGAGGTGGCGTCGTCGTGGCGCTCGCCACGCACCTATTGTCCTCTGGCGGAGGAAGGCAACGGGGAAGGCTGGTGGGCTGGGCCAGCGATCTTGGGCCGCTTGATTTGGAATGAATGTGACCCAGGTGGTTCCTCTCTCTCTCTGTTTTCTATTTTAATTCTGTTTTCTATTTTACGTAAAATTTAGGGCTTTTCAAAAATACTTAGACCCTTTCAAAAATCACTAAATTGCACATGCTTACTGTATATAATATATCCAACATGGAACATTTCAGTTTAGGAGTATTTGGACATTTAAAATATTATTTAGCAATTAAATGCCCAAATGCAAATACCATATGATTTAATTCAAAAATCCAGAATGGCCTAGAAAATGTGCACCATTTTTGGGAGAGGTTCTAGACTAATCCAAAAATGATGAACTTTTACGAAGGGCATTTTGGGTTCTTTGAAATATTTTTATTTGAACCTAGTTGATTTGATCGGTGCTAGTGTTTGAGCAATCCCCATTTCAACTTAAATAAAATTTAAACATGATGCACACATGAAGCTAGCCTAGTGCAATGACAGAAGCTAGGGATGTGACAACTCACCCCTACTAAACAAGAATCTCGTCCCGAGATACAAGTGTAGGGTAAGATGAAGGGGGAATGCGAACTAACACAATCTTCACGATCCAGGTTGCACTTCCAAAGAGCGTTGATTCGATCACCATCATTGTCTCGAGGTCTTGCTTTGAGAACTCCAACTAACATGACAATGAAAGGAAAGGAAAACTTTAGTAGGATCGATCTTCTAGAAGACCGAACAACTCGGGATCAACTCACGGGTGAGACATTAATACATCTCCGCGAAGTGTGAGACGAAGCAAACATCAAAGGGATGGGGTGAAGCAGATGAGGAAGGTTCACTAGGTAGACAACAATTTCACACTTAAAAAGGTGGTGAGCAGTTGACAACGGCGAGGAGTTGAATTGCCATGATACCATAATGAGACCTCTTAGGAGGTGACTCGTAGAATCATCCCTTAAGTGGCAAAAAGAATTACCTTTGATTCAAAGATCATTGAAACTCTTTATACCAGCTTAAGGCAAATTACAATCGATCATTTGGAGAAGTTGAAAGAATGGCATACTCGGTTTGGAAAGGAAACTAGAGTTATAAGACAACTCGACAAGCGGAAGGCACATTCCAATCGATCAGGGGATATAACCTAGTGTGCGAGCATGCCCTCAAGAACTTGAGCATTTCCATATTCATCAAGGTTTTACCAACATCCGTGACAAGGATCCTAGCAACACAACATACTACCATGATGAATACCCATGGAAGATCACGGATGCAAAGGAAGATAACACCTTCTCAGATTTCACCTTGGCGGGGCCAAGGGGACAAAATCTGGATGATCGACCGAGAGACATTTAGCACTCCGCTTCTAATGTTCTCCTTGATGTGCTAGTGTAATCCATTCATAGATATGGTTTGATATCTAGAACATCAAGTAAAAGGTCGGACTTCAGGAAAACCAAAAATCATAAGGCACAACTAGGGGGTAAATCCTACGAAGTCCTTATGGGGAGGTGGCCAACTTTCTCAATCAAGATACTACAACAATAGGTCTTCCGGCTGGGTGTGTTGGCCACGACATCCACTTTACCGGGTTACAAAGAGACTAATATAGTAGTTCTTGGGAATTGTTCCAACCATCATATCTGCCGGAGATTCAGATCTGGTTGGTGTCAGAATATTCCAGACTCATCAAGTCTAGGAAGAAAAAAATGAAAGTTTGCAACACAAATCTACGAGATGACATTGCAAGATTCTCGGGTAATGGACTACGGTAGTAAGCTCCAAAACATGAGCTGGTTCTGCTACAAACATGTGAACACGTTGTCCTAGACAAGCATGGCCACATAGTAGTCTTATAGTTAAACGCTACCGAGTTTAGGTGGGGAACCATCATCGAGGATATCGAAGTCCTTGATTAAGCCCGGGTTAGCTCTTAAAAGGAACTCCATCTCCTGGAACAAATCAGTCAGTGGCTTGGTGTGCTAGGGAATACATATGGAGTGGAGGTAATTAATCTACCAAACCATAAAATACATTCGCACATGCATAAGCTGACTTGGGATGGTACAGGAGAAAACAAAACAATCTTTCTCGAACTCACGGTGACAACTTGCACCAAATGCACGTGAATCGAAGTCACTTCTTTATCAACACATGCTTCATGAATGGAGCATGAAGATAATCTTATAAAGTTTCCAACACTAGTTGATTGTTCAACACGAATCATAGAGAGACAAAATGTTCTTGATGGGCTCAATAACAAGTCATCGAGATTTCCATGTAAATGGAATTCCATAACTATGTGAACAAGGTGATAGTATTGGTCGGACCAAAAGATATAATGGTGTATGCGAGGAAAATCCACGAGTAAGACAACATTACGGACATCGTTGGTTACGATTTGATTTGATGATAGCTCAAACTCAAATCAAAGGTTTGAGTAAAGACAATAAATCCAACAATTGACCACGAGGATCAATCAATGAAGATATCATCTTTCTTCAACACACAAACACACACACACACACACACACACACACACACACACACACACACAAGATATCCCTTTGGAATGAAGGCCAGAGTCGGACAAGCTTTCATCTTCCAACTCTCCAAGTTGTTGTTTAAGCAACCAACCAGCTCGGGGTATCCAACACGGCTTTTTGGAGAAAGGGTGGTTTGAAAACCAACTTGATCACAAACTTAACATAGCGGTCAAGTGGCGACACGGTGATGCTTAGAGAAGAAATTGGAAAATCACGAACCACCGATATGTTACTAAGCTCGAGAACAATCTTGCTTTTTAGGGCAAGGCGATATGACCGAGAAGAAGCGAGGATTGCCAAAATCCTAACTCATTGATTGAAGAGTGCACCGGAAATAAGGACTAGGTAGCACAATCAATCTTAGAATGATGATTCAGAACCAACACACCAAGAATGAAATTATTGTCCATTAACTACCAAGCAACACATTTGCTAGGAGTATTGAGTTCACACACCACGATTCACTTGTCGGCATTCAGTTTACAATAACATGGAAACCGAGGAATGAACAATGATGGCAAGAAGTATCACTATATCAAGAGTTCATAGGATGGTGTGCAATTCCCATGACATTCTTGATATAAAGATGGTAATACTCCAAGGTAGAAACGAGCAAAAGCTAGATTAGTAATTTGATCTGCGAATCTGTTGCTTTGACCCAATCACGGAAATGGACAAAGATCTTGGAGTTTGTTTCTCCTAGTCATTCCAGCAGCGATGGACCACAAGAGTAATAGGCATCGATGAAGAAATGCCGCATACTCTTGACTATAAATTCATAGGCGAGGTGGAGAAAGGCGACTAAGGGGACAACTCAAAGGAACATATATCTTTACGAGTTGTGGATGCATAGATTAGTATGTCGAGCAAAGCTCAACATTTCTTCAGGATAACCCATGCGAAGGTAGAAGCTGGCGATTCACAATGTAGAATGGAGAACTCATCAAGAGCACTCTGTTTGTGATCTTTGGGTCCAAAGAACTCTGCCAAGAATGGTTCATGGTATTTGGAAGAGCGATATACCACGGACCTCGAGGACTATCGCAAAGGTTACTAATAACCTAAAAAACTAGCAACACTATCAACACGAGGTAAGTAGGGTGAATCTCGGGTTCAAAACCCGGAATAGAAAGCCTACTAACTAAATGGCATCACGGGATACTTTGAGAATGATGGCGAATCATCACTGTGGGACACAAATCATGGCTAGATTACTAGATGATCCCCTAGGACACCTAGGGTCATAATAATAATTCAACATATATTGAGGGCAATAGAATACCTCAACTCGACAATTAGTGTGATTAACACGGCCAAAAAGACATCGGAGCGAAAAGAAGGGATTTGCAAATGCATCGGACTATTTAGAAACACAGGATGACTCGAGACTGACATAACTTTTGTAAATGCTCGAAAAAGATTTAAGACATCACGCAAATTGTGGCATAACCACTCGATCATCATAATATCAAGGTTCTAAGATCAACTATGAATACGGAGATAGTAGAAAGCTGAGGCGGGGCTTGGATCAACAATCCTATAAGTCTCTGATTAGTAACACGTGATCGATAGAAAGAAGAAAGCCTAATTCCTTAACCCGTAGGAAAGATAGGATGACTTTCGGATCGAGAAGGCATAAGGTATAAGGAGTTAAAAGAGCCTTCGTTCCATCCCACAATCAATTCCCTTATATAACTAAAAATTTCTAGACTCAACTTGACCGGTTTGGCTTGGTAATCCTCTGAGCGGTCGGGCTCGATACCAAAGCTGTCGGGACCCGACTCAATGCCACATCGATCTAGCATGTAACACCTCATATCACTTTGCGGCCTCACGCACGGTATTTCCAGGTGTCACCTTACCTTTGCGGGACCGTTTAGCCTTTTAGCTGCACGTATATGATAGTGTCGCTAGCATCCATATGATAAAGGCGGGCTGACATGGCTGGTCGTAAACCCAAAGTGGCACAAACTTACGAGGACGGGCATCCATGACCCGACGCCGAGCGTGTCGTCGATCGATCGGTGAGTGAATCGGGGCTGTAGCTTTGGGCTAGCGAGACTCCGGTGAACCGGGCTGTGGCGGGCTAACAAGACTCGGTATTCATCGCGTGACATTTCCCGAAGGCAGAACCACGACGAGCGAAGAAGGACACATGCGGCCAGCCTAAATGTTCGGAGGCGGTAGCAAGCTACTATGGCTCAATGGAAGCACTAGGAGACATTTCGGTAGAGAGGATACTAAGGATAAACAACTAGATAGTCGGATCCACACATACCAAGCATTTCAATAACATACACACAATATGCTCGATATGTGCAAATACAACATGGCATCACAACATGACTCTCTGACTCAAGTATTTTATTCAATAGGCTCAGGAGGCGAGATATTACAAACATGGGTCTCATGACCCAGCATTGAGAAACATACAAGTCAAAGCACAAGCGGAAGCTATCATGTCTAAATCTGAGACATCTATAAATGAAAAAAGGTTGAAGCTTTGTTGTCTACAGATCTGCCGAGGGCACAAGATCGTAGCTGAGGTAAACAAGCTAAGCGTCGAAAGTCGGCGTGGAACTACTAGTGAGGCGAAGTCTCTCGCAAAACATAAAATAGGCAAGCGTGAGTACAAATGTACCCAGCAAGACTTACATCATAACTATCTACATATGCATCATTATCAACAAAGGGGATGGTGGGGTTTAAGCTGCGACAAGCCAGCTATGACTCGGTGGCTATCACGAACTCGACTACAAGTAACTCTTTTGAGGTGGCGCTACGAGTCGAGATATTCACCATAGCAATACACCACTATGGATCCGCTCCGTCTCCCTCGAGCGCCATCCATAGCACTCACGCTTATCTTGCGTATTTTAGAGTATCCACTTTCACTTGTCTATGAGCTGTTATAGGCAACCCAGAAGTCCTTTACGCGGACACGGCTATTGAATAGATGATATTAACCTGCAGGGTGTACTTCTTCTTCTGCGCTCTCACCACTTACGCCGTTTACACAACATGTACTTGGCAACCTTCAGCGGAAGCCTAGCGAGGGTGTCGGCCACGACGACTAACCACACAAGTCTGTCGTCGGGTTTATCGCCTATTAGGGTTCCATCCATAAGGAGATCCGGCGGGGTGTCGCTCCACGACCCCAAATGATGTGTGCATGGTTCCCAAGTCCACCATCCGGGTGCCACTTGGTACACAGACCCCTTGTGCCTAATCTGTCCCAAGCCCACATGCAGGGTGCCACTTGGTAGACTACTAACACTACCTACAAACACGAAACTAGTTGCAACTCACGGGCAGAGAGATCGGGTTGATTAATAAGTCGAGAGAGCTTGGGCGCGAGGAGCCCAATGTGTGGTAATGGCTGTTCATGGATCACAAATCTGAGAACTTCGGTTCCGTGGGGTTAGTTTAGTCTAAGCAGGAGGTGGCAGGGTAATTAGTCCGTGGGGCCGGTGAGTCGATGGCTCTAGGGAGGTTAGTGGCCGTGATGCGCTAATCACACAGCCACGTCGGCTCGCGGAGTTCAGCCAGCGGCGACCCGAACACTGGCCGAACACGCTCCGGAACTCGCCCGAAGCCACGGGTCGGCAGCGCCCGAGGCACCGAAGGAAGCCCGTGCCCGTCGCATCAGGAGACCAGGGGAAATGCGCGGTGGCGAAGATTGCGGAGCGAGGCTGGCGGCGGAGTTCGGCCAGTCTTGTGCGAGTGCTCTGAGGCCTGGCGGGAGCTGTGGCGGCGGCGTTGGTCTTCTGGCGGTTCTTGAGTGCGGTGGCGATGCAGGTGTGAGCTACGGTGGCCATAGCCCGCGGTGGCGACATGGCGGCGGCGTGGCGCTCATGATTCGGCGATTAGCGCGGGCTACGACGAAATCGAGCACGAGGAAGGAGGAAGCGAAGGAGAGCTCTAGCGATCTCGATGGCGTCGTCGCGAGTCGAGATGCTGGCGGCGGCGAGCGATGGGCGATCTCGGGCGACGGAGGTGAGGCGATGATGGTGGCGGCGATGCAGCGTCCTGGTAAACAGCTCGTCGAGGGCAGCGCGAACATCGGCGAGCTTCTTGGTGCATCGGCGTGGGGTGGCGGTGGCCGTGGTGGCGGCGATGCGGCGGCGATGGTGGCACTCGGGCGGGCTCGGAGAGGAGCTAGAGAGGAGAGGAAGCAGCTAGTGGGGAGAGGGGACGGGGGCTTGGGGCATCTCCGTGGCGCTGGGGTCGGTGGCTGGTGAAGCGAGGTGGCAAGGCGTCGTCGGTCGCTCGCCATGCACTGTTTGTCCTCTGGCGGGAGGAAGGCAAGGAAGGTGGTGGGCTGGGCCGATAGTCTTTGGGCCGCCCGAGCTGGACGAATGATGCTGCCAGTGGTTCCTCTCTCTCTCTCTCTCTGTGTTTTCTATTTTAATTACTGTTTTCTATTTTCTGTAAAATTTAGGGCTTTTCCAAAAATACTTAGACCCTTTCAAAAATCACTAAACTGCACATGCCCATTGTATATAATATATCCAACATGGAACATTTCAGTTTAGGAGTATTTGAACATTTAAAATATTATTTAGCAATTAAATGGCCAAATGCAAATACCATATGATTTAATTCAAAAATACAGAATGGCCTAGAAAAATGTGCACCATTTTTGGGAGAGGTTCTAGACTAATCCAAAAATGATGAACTTTTCTGAAGGGCATTTTGGGTTCTTTGAGAATATTTTTATTTGAACCTAGTTGATTTGATCTGGTGCTAGGGTTTGAGCAATCCCCATTTCAACTTAAATAAAATTTAAACATGATGCACACATGAAGCTATCCTAGTGCAATGACAGAAGCTAGGGATGTGACAAAGAAACTCCATAAAGATGAATTTTTGGAATCACTTGGTTATGAATCATTTGATGCTTGCGAACCGTGCCTTTTGGGCAAGATGACTAAAACTCCGTTCTCGGAACTATGGAGCGAGCTCTTGACTTGTTGGAAATAATACATACCGATGTATGCGGTCCTATGAGTGTTGATGCTCGTGGTGGCATCGTTATTTTCTAACCTTCATAGATGATTTGAGCGAGATATGAGTATATCTACTTAATGAAGCACAAATGCGGAACATTTGAAAAGTTCAAAAGAATTCCAAAGTGAAGTGGAGAATCATCATAACAAGAAAATAAACTTTCTACAATCTGATCGTGAGGAGAATATTTGAGTTCTGAAGTTTGGCCTTCATTTAAAAATAATGTGGAATAGTTTCACAGCTCACGCCACATGGAACACCACATCCTAATGGTGTGTCGAACATCGTAACCGCACTTAATTGGATATAGTGCGATCTGTGATGTATCTTGCTGATTTACCACTATCATTTTGGGGTTATGCATTAGAGATAGCTGCATTCACTTTAAATAGGGCACCATCAAAATGCTTGAGATGGCGCCTTATGAGCTGTGGTTTGGCAAGAAACCAAAGTTGTCGTTTCTTAAAGTTTGGGGCTGCGATGCTTATGTGAAAAATTTCAAAGCTGATAAGCTCGAACCAAAATCGGAGAAGCGTCTTCATAGAATACCCAAAAAGGCTGTTGGGTACACCTTATATCACAGATCGTCGTGGAATTAACACGTCGGATGTCCTCATGAAAGGACTTAGTCATGGAGCCATCATAGCGGGTTAGCTTGAAGGGTTAAACCGGGCAAGGGACACGGAAGTTTATACTAGTTCGGCCCCTTCGATGAAGGTAAAAGCCTACGTCTAGTTGTGATGGGATTGATTGGGTTTTCGATGACGGGGGGCGAAATCGCTTGCACTGAGTCTCGAGTTGTTGTCTGCTTGTCACTGAACGCCGTCGGGTCGTCCTTTATATACGAGTTGACACCGGCTGGTTTCTGAGAGCCGAGGCCGACTCATACAAAGTGTCAGCTCGGTCTCTCCTTTCCTAACTTATATTACAAGTTTACATAGTCATGGCGGTTTTACCACTATGGGCCCTAATCCGCCTTTGGGCTGTGGGCTTCTAAGCTTCATTAGTAAGCGCCATCTTACGGATCTTCATGGGCTTGATTATAGTCTAAGGTGAACCGGGTCCTCTGGCTGGTTTACACTTTCGGTAGCTATATCCTCAACATTAGGCCCAGTTGATTTGAATTTCTTCATGTCAATCTTCAATACTTCAAAAGATATCTTGTAGGCGTCTTCTTGTATTTTAGTAAACCGCCATATTGTCTTCTCCTGTAAATTTTGTAAACCGCCGTGACGTCATCTTCTGAACACAACAACGGTCCATCATGACATCATCTCTGTATAAAAAGATTAAAAAGATTCCCTTCACTTAATGGTTATCCCGAAAATCGAGGCGACAGGCGCACCCATTCTGCTGTTTCAGGCTCCTTGATTCTCGAGCCTGCCATTTTACTCTTTCCTCTATAAATAAGGTCGAGGGCCCTTCTCTCTTTTCCCCTTCTGTGCCTTCTTCCTCCTCACGACGCCCAAGCTCTGAAGCTCCGCCACCGTCCGCGACCCTTGAGAACTGCATCGACAAAGGCCGCTGCATCAACCTGAAACGGACCAGAAACTCGTCGCACCCCTCCACAGCAAATCTGCAGTGGTAAGCTTCCTCTTTCCTTCATCTTTAGATCTTTGTTTAGGGTTTGCGATCTCCTCTGTACAGTTCTTCATTCTTCTTCTTCGTCCTTCCTTCTGCCGCGGTAGTTTTGATCCAATAGCAGTGTAGATCTCATGTGGTAGTTACTCGCATCTATTTTTAATGCTAGCGAGATCATCCTTTTTCTTCTATAAGTACCACGACCTTCCCTGTTACGCTTAGCGCCTTTAGAGATCACAGAAAAAATTGCTTTCTGGATGTGCGGTAGATCCAAATAAATTTGATCATTGTGTGAAACCTGTTTACATCAACACTTAGCGAAATTTTGAATCTGGCCCATACGCTATAGGCGGTTTAACCTTTTGATAGCCAATCCGCCATATATCATTAGCCCTATCTTAAACCGCCAACTGAACCTTGCATAGTATTTTCCTTCGGTTTAACACTGAATTATACACTTTAAACCGTAAATTGTAAAACCGGCACTTGTTTTTTCCTTCAGTTCCCCTTAGGAATAGCGAAACAATTATTTGCTTGCAATTGGGTTCCATCGAATCCGCAGAAACACAAATCAGCGGTTATGTTACCCTTTGGTGCTTTAGCCTCAAAAGGGCTCTCCTTTGGCGAGTTAGGAATCGGAATGTCCACCTAAACCTCAAGAAGGAGAGGTGATTGTTTTATGCAACACTTAGACCAGGGATTCGATCCGCGGGATCAAAAATTTCGGGATGTCCTCACAAGCTTCCAACTCCATGCGCAAGATATTGGTCCAAACTTTGTGTCCAATATATGCAACTTTCAAGTTTTCTGCGAAGTTTATCTTCAAGAAGAGCCAACCGTGGAGCTGTTCCAGGACTTCTTTCATCTGAACCGCCGCACAGAATTCTCAGATGGTCCTAACACAGAGCTTGGCGGTGTTCCAATTCAAAAAAGGAAAGAAGTTGACTTCCCTCATGCAAAACATCATAGCCATCCTAAAAATTGGAATCAGACCTGGTTTTACTGCCGGAACACTGCCCCTAATGGAGAAAATCCTTTGCCGGGTTATCGCCCTCACCGGCTTAGCAACGGCCACCCATTACCTTCACGCTTGACGCGCCGCGAGCGGAAGAATTTTGCACCTCAACTCGCCAAGCTCCGGGCTCGATGTGCCGGTTTAAGCGGCATTGATCTTGTCCTTGTTGGGTTTCTTGGGGCATTTTACCTTTAAGCGCCGCCCGGTTGATGCATGAATATCTTGGTGATGTCAAAGACCCTCAACGATATCCGCGAAATAGTAATGGTGATCTTGAAGTTCTTGAATCGATGAAGAAAATGCTTGATGAACCGATCTACGCATGCTTTGACCAAACCGGGTTGGCTCCGTTTTGCGTCTCAATAAACCGCCCGGTAAAGTTCATCTAAATACTTTACTGATTTGCTTCCGTATTGATTGTATACTAACCTTTCCTTGTCTTAAGTTCAGGCTAACAACTCCTTTTGGAAACGGACTAAACCGGCCCGGGCTCCTCGTCCAAAGACCAAGGCCACCAAGAAAGCTAGCAAGAAGAAAACCTTGAGTCTTGATCCGCGGAAGATGAAGAATCGAAATGAGAGTAGAACTTGACTCACTTGGTTCCTTTTTCGTTCATCTTATTGACAATGACTATTCCGAGGATGATCTTGAGGCCAGCCATGCGAGAACATGTTGAGGTAATCCTTCTTTCTTCGATTCGGATCTTGTGCGGTTCAAAGAATTACGCGCCTGATCACGGAAAGTAAAACAATCTCTCCCCTTGCTCATTTGGATCCAAAATTTTCTTTGAAGACCACGACAAGTTGAAGAGCGTCACACAACCCGGCATAGCGGTTGACAAATCAAGTCATCGGTTTAGGCGTCGCCAACCCGAAAGCGTCGTCGGAGGTGACTTGTTCTCTGAAAAGCGTTATCCTTTGAAAGGTTTCTTCCGCTGCCCTCTCAATCCGTCGACCCGAATTACAAGGCTTCTTCCAACTCGTGCGGCGGTTCTTGACCACTCATTGCCTCCTCTCAAAGTAAATCCTTTGGTAAGTATATTACTCCTTAATTTGTTTCTTTTATTTGTCGGTTTACCATATTCTAACCTTTGATCTTGTAGTGCCAAGGCTCGATTAAGTAAGAAATCCAAGACCAGCAACCCTACTATTGATGTTGATGCGGAGAAGACTCCAGAGCATCATGGCGAAGACCCTGAAGTTGCCATAGACAGCTCTCTTGAGGCAAAACCAAGATCTTGATGCTAACCGCGGAAGATTGAACCGAATGTAGAGGTTGATACTTCACATCCTCCTGCTCCTCCAAGTCCAACGGTGGAACACGAGGCTCAGCTGCGATCCGCCAAGCCGGTTAACAAACATGAGCCCATCTACCAAGGCGCCAAGCCACATTAAGAATGTCAATTCATCTAGTGCGGCCAAAGATGATGATGTTGTTATTCTTTGCTGCATATACCTCCCACAATGTCTGGTTGCTCTATCAAAAGCACTGCTTGCCAAGGATGAATTTCTTTGCTATGAGCAAGGGAAGGGAAGGCGATTTGTCGACTTATGTCGATCTCTCTGCTCAAGACCTTCCTCTAAACTTCTTGAACGGCTTTACACTGGCCGTGATTATGAAGCCGGTTTAATCATCGATGAAGGAGCACTATAGAGTAAGCAGTTTTGCTCTTTGCTCTGTACTTTCATTGCATTGTAGCCCCCAAGGGCGGTTTGTCTTTAGAAAGTCAAGCCGGGACTTTTATATTCCATAATGTACTTTATGAAATTTCCTTGTGTATTTATGATCAAACACATTAGCCCCCAAGTGACATGATTAAAACTTGTATTAATCCTTGGGACTTCAATAATCAGCAGAAAAATGATCCGCATTAGCCCCCAAGTGCCAAGTGTATAACTGGTTATATGCTTGGGACTTTAACAAAGATATTGACATGCTCTCCTACTGTTGCAGAGTGAGATAAACCAACAAGTCTCTCAAATTGCTGACCTTCAAGAAAATCTGGAATCCCAACAAGCAGAAACCACCAAGGCCAAGGATGAGTTGAAAACCGCCTTAACCACCATGGAGCAGCTCAAAGAATGGTTCAAGTCTGAGCAGGCCAACTGGGATACCGAAAAGGCTCGATTCTTTGAGCAGGCGGAAAACTCTTGAGTCGACTCTTAAACGGTGGCGGAAGAGCTTACTGGATTAAAGCGCCAAGTCAATGCCATGACCTCTGCAATATTCGATGAGCATTGTTTACCAAGGCTTTATGAATACTCCGCTTTGAAATTTTCTCCGTTTTAACATGAACTTCTTAAACCGCTATAGGTAGTCGCATTGCTCATACGGGTTACGATATCACGGAAGAAACTCAAGGCAGCGTATATCTTGATTGAACAGTTTGTATACCGGCGTGCAACGAGTTATCTGCGCCACTTCTTATGACAATGCGGCTCCAACACTGATCAAGGACCGCTGGACGGCTATCTATGGCGCCCGGTATCGATTGTCAAAACCGGTGGATCTCGGGTAGGGGTCCCCAAGCGTGCGTCTAGGCGGATGGTAACGAGGAGACAAGGGACACGATGTTTTAACCCGGTTTGGGCCCTCTCGATGGAGGTAAAACCCTACTCTGCTTTATTGATATTGATGATATGGGTAGTACAAGTGGATCTACCACGAGATCAAGGAGGCTAAACCTAGAAGCTAGCCTATGGTATGATTGTTGTAATGGTTGTTAGTCCTCTGGGACTAAAACCCTCTGGTTTATATAGACAGGAGAGGGCTAGGGTTACAGTCGGTTACAATGGTAGGAGATCTACATATCCGTATCACCAAGCTTGCCTTCCACGCCAAGAAGTCCCATCCGGACACGGGCCGAAGTCTTCAATCTTGTATCTTCATAGTCTTGGAGTCCGGCCGATGATGATAGTCGGCTATCAGGACACCCCCTAATCGAGGACTCCTCGGTAGCCCCCAAACCCGAGGCTTCAATGGCGACAAGTCCAGTAGCATATATAGTCTTGGCGTTGCAAGGCGGGTTCTCCTCCAAATTCCATGTGCTTGCGAATAGTGTCAGCTTCCTTATGAATGTTGCGCTCCTTGGCTTCCACGTCCGATAATGGCCCACTTCCACGCGTCGCCTGAATCGAAAAGCTAGGGTATCTTTTATGTTTTACCCCTAGCTGCATAAATAATTTGCCTATAAGAGATAAGAATCCAGATCCAAGTCACACCACCCTCCTTCATGAGTACTCATCGGGCGCCTCGATCTAAAACCCATTCCATCATGGACCGTCGTGGCGGCTCCTCCTCTCGCTCAGCCCTCGCCTGAGGATTGGAAAGATGCTCGGTTCCGCTGGCAGTGGTGAAGCTTCAAGCGGAGGATATCTTCCTCCGGCCTTTATGGTCCCGGTTCGAGCAGGGCTGGCCACCTACAAAGGTGGGAAGCAAGCGGAGGCGCCCTAGCCCCTATAAAGGAGGCGGGTGTGCCGTCCCCTATCGATAAGGGGGCTCGGATTTCTGTACATCCGTTCCTCCGCGGGCTCTGAGTTCTCGGACTCCAGCTCCATCACCTCACGCCCGCCTCTATTACGCATATCGCGGGTTTTGTAGCTCTTTGCAAGCTATTCCTCGACATCGAGCCCCATTTCTTGCTGTGGAAGAGGCATTTCGCCTCATACCCGTTCTCACAAGGGTGATATATCAAGTGGGCGGTGCGAAATATGGCGCATTATGGGACGGATATCCATCGGTACCCGAAAAGCGTCCGAAGGCAGGCCGGAATGGTTCTATGTGAAGGGCGCTCCATTCTTTGGACCCGTTCGGATCGGCCTCTGGGGTTAGTGGGGCTCCTCTGAAGAAAGCGCCTAGTGGCGCCCATGAGCCCTCAAGCTGGAGGAAGACAAGGCGTCCATTATCGATGGGCGGATAAGATTGCTGGCCCATTCGGACTGACCATGATTGGAGTCATGGCCACGTGCATAATCACGGAGGTGCGGCCGCTGTCTGAGGGGCCACCCCATGTGGGATTTCAACGGGGAGAATGATGCCACCCGTCATGGCCGCAAAGGGCCGGAGTCGGCCGAGGATCTGGTGAAGATTCTGTCCGGCCTGTACAAGGGGGAGAAGGAAGACTTCCTCCAGACGAGCCCATTGAATGGGTTCTCAATGAATAACCCTTTGAGCTGGGTAAGCGGACGTTCATTTTTCTTACCCGTGCTTTCAAAGTTAAGTACCTTATTTTATCGATTTGTCGCAGGAACTGCGCCGGACTGTGGAGAGCATACATAGTCCGGCCCCACAACCCGAGGACCTAGGAAAGTCCCTTGATCAAGCCTCCGAAGAGGATCCGGACATAAAGGTGGAGCTTATCGACGGGGTGTTCCACCAACTCAGCATGGACAATGCTTTGGTAAGCCATCACGGTGACCCTGACCTAACCCGGCTTCGGTGAATATGACCGTCGACACCGACATTTAGTCATGCGCATTTCGACCACCGTATATAATGGTGTCTCGGGAGAGTGCCTTCAAGGTAGGAAGCCGAGCCCACGGCGGTGACCGGCAAAGTCGATCCGGCCCATGGCGGAAGGGAGTCTTGACCTGGTCAAGCGTCACCGCAGCGGTATAGCCAGCGTCTTGCTATTTAGGAAAAGGATTTCCGGGAGGTGCGTGCGCTCATGACCTTTCCGGAGAAAGAGCACTTTCGCGGGACGGTGTCGAAGGGTTGCCAACCAAGCCTCCGTCGCCCGGGTTCCAACACAGTCGGGAGAAGTGCAAAGCGCGAGCGAGATTCTCCTCGGCGGAGGATGCCCGACCGGCTGTCGCCACCAGTGCGAGGTGGAAGCGCCATGAATCATAAGCGTCGCAGACAGTTCTGCGTGGCGTGTTTCTCTCGAGGCGTTGAATGCCTTTAGCGGAGGCAGCGCACCTCGTGCCGCTCGAGATGGTTTAACGAGCCACGCGAGCAATATGTAAAAGACATACGGGTAAGAGATTTTAATGGTTATATATGCGGTAGCCCCGAGACTTAAAGTAGTTAAAATGGCGATTTAGGATCATATAATTCTGAGGACCTTCTGAGAAGAATGCCCAATTGTCCCGGGAGTTGCAAGAGTGCAAGGCCCAACTTGAGGCCGCACTAACGCGCTGAGGAGGAGACCACGGAGACCCCTCACGGTAACACATTATTTCAAAAGATAAGTGGTGTGCGGCGTGCGTGTAAATCGACACGATATTGCGGATGTTGCGGACTAGATCCGGACAAGCAACACCTACTCGCCCGGTGAAGGCGGCGAGAGGTCTTGATGAAGGTACAACGGAGAGGAATAAACTCAGGATGCCCACCCATCTTGGTGAAGAGCTGAAAGGTGTTAGGGCGAGGTATGCAGCTCCGTGAAGGAGAATCGGCGGCTTTGTCGCGGCATCTATAGTAAGTGCTTGGCGAATTCTTTTGAAAAGAAGAGTTGGCGAGGAAGCCTATTGACGAAATATATACGTAGGTGCGCTCACGTTCGCCCTCACGGAATGCCGTTCGACGGGTGATCAACTTCGAGTGGTGCTGCTGCTCGAGCGTGTTCGGCGAGGCTATGAGTGGCGTCGTCCGGGCTCTATGGCCATCGGTCTCCCTACAGGGCCTTGGAGAGCTTGGAGAAGCTTGAGCACGGCGGTGCTTCTTCGCTTATGGAAGATATCACTTTGCCGTCAAGGTGCCGAGGAGGCACAGGCCATGGTGAAGCAGCGGTACAAGAAGGCGGATCAAACCACATGGCGAGGTCGGACCGGTGGGGCCCGATGGGAAGGAGATCCTGTGAGCTTAGTTATGCGACCAAGTAGAGTTGGCGCTAAAGTATTCCCAGCAGGGACTGTAAATTAGACAACCTGTTAGATGGGATTGAGCGAAGTCAGTCGGTCGATTTGACTTTGTATTTAGAATGACATGTAAAATGCCTCCTAGCGGATTGTAGATCGTTTGTCTTTGCCGACCTTTTAAGCCGACCTCGAGACCTAGAGTCGGAGTGTGTCAGAATACCCTCTCGGTTATAACAAAAGCTGAGGTATGCATGGAGACCAGGGCATAGGGGCCATTAGTGCTTTATCGGACAAGTGCCCAACTAGTTATGTTATATTACATGGTTAGTAGAAACATCTTCCGGGGAGAATAGTTCCGTTAAGGGTTCCTTTCACAGGGAGGCATGCCCTAAAGTGCATGTCAGGACTGCTGAAGCGAGGAAAACATCTGGGGGCAGGTAATAATATGTAAAAATCATCTTCAGTCACCGACCGAATATTCCCTTAAACGCTAGCTTTCGGCTACAGTCTGAGGTACACATCCATTTGACGGTAGTAACAATCGCGAGGTGCTCCCTTACCTCCTAGCCGAATAATGGGAGCGTGAGGGTAACCGCAGGAGCGAGCAACCCAGCTTGGCCAAAACTTAAGTCATGTCGATGCATATAATGGTGAACAAAAGGTACATGTGGAAGTTTGACACATGTCTTTGGGCATGAAACCCGGATAAGTAAGCTTACGGTAAAAAAGCCCCACAGGTATAATGAGTGCGGATAGCACATCAAGTGTGTCGCGAACAATGCGTAAATAGGCCTCTAAGGATTTTTATGAAAGAGGTGAGAGAAAGAGAAATAAAAGGCGGCTGAAGTGTAAAAATATGGATGGGGAAGAAGCGAACTCTTAGTCGGCGCTAGGCGTAAAATCTTCGGTGGGCGCGTTCCATGGGTTCAGCTTTCGAGTCGGTTGTCCGATGCATTTACGTGAGCGGTATGCTCCGCCGGTCGGGACTTGGTGCGATGATGAAGGACCCTCCCATTTGGGTTTGAGTTTGTCCTTTTTGTCGGCGAGCGTAGAACTAGTTAATGACGTTGTAAGTTTTGGCCCGTACTTCTCGCCTTGATATCTTGAACTGCTAGCGATAGAATGCGGAGCAGGCCTTTGCAACATCGCGTTCTTCCTCCAGTCGTCCAAGCTGTCTTGCCGATCAAGCTCGGCTTCTCTTTCTTCGTACATCGCTTTTCGAGGTGAGTCATGAATTATGTCGCGAGGGCAAGATTGCCTCTGCGCCGTATCTCATGAAAATGGTGTGAAACCGGTAGTGCGGTTTGGCGTGGTCCGGAGCCCCGAGCAAAAGAGTCAAGCTCTTCTACCCGGTCGTGTTAGATTCCGTAAGGACCGTACTAATCTGGGGCTTGATGCGCTCATTATCGAGACCATTGCTCGCTCAACTTGACCGTTGGTTTGAGGTGATAGGCGGCGTGTCGAGCTTAATGCCCATATTTTTGCACGGAGTTTGACCTCGTTGGCCGTGAAGTTCGTGCGTTATCGGTGATGATGCTATGGGGGCGCCATAACGGTGTACTACCCGGATATGAAGTCTATCACTGGTGGGACTCTGCCGTTTTAAGCGGCTTGGCCTCTATCCATTTGGTGAATTTGTCCACCATGACCAATAGGTACCTTTGCTTGTGGGTTCCCCCTTTAAGGGTCCAACCATGTCAAGCCCCGGACCGTGAAACGGCCGGGTAATGGGTATGGTTTTGAGGCGGTAGGTGGCATATGACTACGATTAGCAAAGAGGCTGGCAACCAACGCATCTTTGGACTAAGTCACGAGCATACACTGGGCCGTCGGCCAATAAAATCTGTATGGAAGGCCTTGCCTACAAGGGCCCGAGCTGCTGGCGTGGTGTCGCCCTAGTCGGCATGAATTTCAGCGAAGGTTTCGCCCTTCTTCTTGGAGATACACCTTTGAAGCACTCGGTTGTGCTTTTCTTATCTGATTCTCCTCGTGTACCTTGTAGGCTTTAGATCGCCCGAACTATGCGGCGGGCCTCATTTGGTCTTCGGGAAGTTCACGCCTAATTAAGTAGGCTAGGAATGCCTCATCCCAGGGGCAGTCTGCAATTATTTCATGAAATTTGAAGGTGTTATTTAAGTCGGCTAAGCCACCGATTATGTCGATTGTTACGTGTTGGGTAGTCTTGGTACTTCGGGTTATTATTTCGGACTCCTCTTCCCATAATGCAGATGGCTTAAAAGCCGTTCGGAAAGATGTTTGGAGGGGCGATGTCGTAACCGGCTCTGATGCGTGCAATCGTCGATTGCCGTTATTATCGAACTCGTGGTGGAATTGAGTCCTTGAACCGGGCTAACATTTTAGGACAGCGTTACGATAGGCTGCCATTTTGGATCCTTGGCGTCAAAGTCTCCGTTTACTTGGGATATTGCAAGGTTTGAATCGCGCACCTCTAGGCGTTGAATGCCCATGGAATTGCCATCGGAGGCCATGTAGGAGGGCCTCATATTGGTTGCATTGTTGGAGTCCGTGTACATTATCGTAATGCGTATTGGGTGTATCCCGGTTGGGGACGTCAATCTGACGCCCCAAGGTGGCCAACATTTTGGAGCCGTCGAAATGCATAATCTAATTGGAGTATCGCCGTACTCTTTAGGGAGTTCGACTTTAGTCATTCGAGCAACAAAGTCGGCCAAGACTTGCGACTTTATAGCTCGCCAAGGTTTGTAAGTTATATCAAATTGTAAAGCTCAATGGCCCATTTGCAATCCTGCCCATTGCGTCACGGTTGTTTATAATGTCGTTGAGGACGCCGGAGGCCCTTGTTATCGAACACGCTTGGAAGTAGTGTCGAACTTACGGGATGCCATGAACACCACATCGCTATCTTTTGATAATCTGGTGCGGGACTTGCGGGGAGTTAGGGCGGTGGACACGTAGTACACTTGGTTTTGAAGAGAATTTGTGCCCATACATTTCTCGTTCGACAGCAGGCACCGTGCTTACAACTTGATGTGTTGCGCGATATATAACAACATTGGTTAGCCCGGGTTAAGGCGCCGGAGGACGGATTGTTGCCAATATGGCTTTTATTTCTTGAGTCCGGCGATGGTGGCATCCGTCCACTCGAAGTGTTGGTCGCTGAGGAGGCGATAGAGGCAATGCCTTTTCTCCCAAGCAGGAGATGAAGCGGCTTAAACGCCACACATCGATCAATTTTGTATTTGTTTGAGGTCTTTTGGAATGTCGGATTGTGTGAGGCTCGGATCTTGGCTGGGTTTGCTTCAATTCCTCTAGTAGATCTGATGAAGCCGGGAGCTTTCGGTGATGCAGCAACGCATTTTCTGATTGACTTGATGTCATATGCTCGGAGGTTGTCAAATTTGAGCCTCAAATGCGTCTACTAGGGTTTCGGCGTGTTTGGTTTTGGTGACTCGTCGTCTCGTGTCACCTCTCTGTTTTGCCGTCTGGGTAGCGGACATATGCGAATCATCTTGATATGTTATCAAGCGTTTTTGAGTCGAAGGGCATCGTGTTGAAGCGAGAATGGTCCATATGGAGTAATGAATGCCGTTGCGGCTTGTGCGCCTCCGCCATCTTAATTTGATGGTAACTTTGGTATCGTCAAGGAAGCACTGATGAATCGTGCCTACTATGATGCATCGATTATTTAGTCGATCTTGGGGAAGGGAAAGGGTCCTTTAGAGGCCTTGTTGAGGTCTTTAAAATCGACACATAGGTGCCATGATGTATCCTTCTTTGGTACCATTACGGGTTTGCTAGCCGGTCCGGATGTTTGATGTCTACGATGAATCCGGCTTCGATGGTTTAGCTAGCTCTTCTCCCATTACTGTCTTTTGGGTTGGAAAATCGTGAAGAGAACATTTGGTGGCTTGAATCCTTTAGGATGTTTAAGGCGTGTTACGCCAATCTGCGTGGGATTTGGCATATCTGAAGGTGCCGGGGAAAAGATGTCCAATTTTCTGAAGGAATTCTCGCGATCACGATATCTACATCGGGGGTTCAAGCTGTGCCCGATGGAGCCGTCTTTGTTGGGTCCGTTGGATGGACACGGAATTTGACTATTTCATTAGCTGGTTTAAAGAGGTGGACTTGGGTCTCTTATCGGTATCATCATCCCTATTCACCGTGAAGCGCGGCCGCGGTAAGTTCCTCCGCCACTAGGGCTTGGATAGTGCATCTAGGGCTAATCTTGATTTTGTCTTGTTTTGTGGTAGTGCTATGTCAGGATCACTAATGAGAGTGATTATTCCGCGGGCCCGAGCATCTTAAGCTTCATGTACCCGTGGTGGGGTATTGCTTGAAAAGCATGAATGCCTCTCGTCCTAATATAGCGTGATATCATTTGCTGAGCAGGAGCCACTTGGGCGTTACCTCTTCCGGACTGTAATTGTCCGTGAGCGAACACCACATCAAGTGTGATTTTTCTGTGCGGCAGCTTCCCGACTAGGGATTATTCCTCTAAAGGTTGTCTGCTTCGCTCAATGCGGCTCGATCTATTTCCATTTTTGAAGAGTTTCCTCGTAGATGAGGTTTAGTCATGCCGCCATCCATAGTCTTGAGGAGTCTGGACTAGGGGTGTCCGGACAGCGGACTATCATTATCCGCGGACTCCAAGACTACGAAGATACAAGATTGAAGACTCAGTCCCATGTCGGATGGGACTTTCCTTGGCGTGGAAGGCAAGCTTGGCAATCTGGATATGTAGATCTCCTACCATTGTAACCGACTACTGTGTAACCTAGCCTCCTCCGGTGTCTTTATAAACGGAGGGCTTTAATCCGTGGGATGACATACATTACAACAATCATACCATAGGCTAGCTTCTAGGGTTTAGCCTCCTTGATCTCGTGGTAGATCCACTCTTGTACTACCCATATCATCAATATTAATCAAGCGGGGCGTGGGTTTTACCTCCATCGAGAGGGCCGAACACAGGTAAAAACATCGTGTCCCTCGTCTCTTGTTACCATCCGCCTAGGCATACAGTTCGGGACCCCTACCCGAGATCCGCCGGTTTTGACACCGACATTGGTGCTTTCATTGAGAGTTCCTGCGTATGCGTCACCGATAGGCGGATGCCTCCACCGATCTTCAAATACGGTGTTTTTTAGCGAAGGGCCTTGGCCCGGCCAAACTATCCGGCTTGGTGGTTTCTTATGACCGCTTTGTCTGGCCGCCCGCGACAATGACTTCCAAGTCGTTAGAAGCAATCTTCGCGTCGACCCTAAAGCTGCCGAGCAGTTGGACCCAATAGAGCTCTCGTCGTTAGCGAGCTCTTGGATCGCATCGCCGCCACAGGAGTCACTACGGACTTCTACAGATTGGGCTTAAAACCGATCGAGAGAGATTAACTCTCCCGGGCCACCCACCACATCGCGGTGGTAGAGAACAATCGGCAACTCTTTGCTGTGTTGAAAACAATTCATGTCCGGATTCCCAAACCCTCCATGCGGATCGCGGAGGGGCGGACTTCGATCGAACATTGAACTTAAAATCATGCATCGCCCGGACTCGCTGGATTGTGTCAGGCAAACCAAGCTTCGAATTGGAAACCCTCGACCTTTGAGCCCCAAGATGGGCGGGGATCCGGATTTTATTCCACCCGCCCGGACATATCGATCTATCTCTAATCGGCAGAACCTGCTGAAGCAGTACATCACTCTTGGGCGATTCCTCTTGGTTATGGGCGGGATAAAGGACTGCCGAAAGGAAACGCAATATCAATCTTACGCAATAAGCGCACGGACAAGGGAATACTAGCGCCATTGATCGTCGCCAAAATTCTGCGCTTCAGCCGATCGGCATTCATTATGCGAAAATCTTGTGCGATGGAAGCTTCGGAAAACCGAAAATCAATTTTGGGATAATCCATTTAAACCCGATCCGACAAAGGGCACCTTACATTGGGCCCCGGATGCAAAAGCGAAAAAACAAAAAGCCAATAAGGAAAGCGGAACCGTCTTTGGAGGGATGGCTCAATGGACCTGTAAGTTTCATAGTCGGAGGGCCGTCCCAACACATAACCTTGAGCATGTTGGATATTACGGCGGTGGCCAAAAGTGGCGAAGAGCTTCTAGCCAGAAACCACTCCAACAATACCAGCACGGTATCAGCGGTCTTGAGACCTTCGCATCAAACAATATCACGAAAGGAACAATCAGCGGACTTCGCGAAGTCCACCAAGTAGCAACCAAATCCATGGGCGACAGAGCTATTACCTTCAGGCGGTGACGAGCCCAAATTCGAACCACGAGCTCAATTTGCCTTTGGTACTTAGTCCCATAGTGGGCTGACTTTTGACTAACAAAAGTCCTCATGGATGGCGGCGGCGGACTAAACCTCATTCACGAAACTCATGAAAAATGGAAATCGATTGGAGCCGTATTGAAGCGAAGCGATACAACCTTTAGAGGAATAATCCCTAGCCGGAAGCGCTGCCGGAAAAATCACACTCGATGTGGTATTGGCTCTCCGGACAATTACAAATCCAAAGAAGTCATGTTCGGTGGCCCGTTCAATGACGGATATCACGCCATACTAGGGCGAAGGCATTCACAATTTTCAGCGATTACCTCATTACGGGTACATGAAGCTCAAAATGCAGGCCCGGCGGAATAATCACTCTCGCTAGTGATCCGGAGATAGCACTCCGTGCCAAAAACAAAACGACCGCACTAGCCCTCGAGGCACTATCCAAAGCCTTAGCGGCGAAGAACTCACAGCGCTCACGCTCTCGGTGAACGGGGCGATGTGATACTCGATAAAGATCCAAGTCCACCTCCTTCAAACCAGCGAGATGAGATAATAAAATTCCAGGTCCATCCAGCGGACTCAACAAAACGGCCTCCATTGGGGCACAATTGAACCCAAAGTAGGCGCTTTGCCTTTGCGCGAATTCGCTTCGGGAAAATTGGGATATCTTAGCTGGCATCCTTGGACATGCCGGAATCCCACCGCGAGTTGGCGAACCAGCCTAAACATCCTAAAAGGATTCAAGCGATCAAGCAGGCCCTTGACGATTTTCCGAACCCAAAAGGCGAGCAATGGGAGAAAGAGCTAGCCAAACTATTGAAGCGGATTCATTAGAGATATCAAACATCGGATGGCTAGCAAATCGGTGATGGTATCAAGAAGGATAAATCCTGGCGCCTCGTAGCCGATTTTAAAGACCTCAATAAGGCTTGCCCAAGGATCCCTTCCCTCTCCCGCATCGATCAAATTATCGATGCTCTGACATCAACGATTCGTTGTGCTTCTGGGCGCATATACTCGCTATCATCAAATCAAGATGGCGGAAGCGACCAAGCCGCAACAACATTCATCACTCCATATGGACCATTACAGCTTCAACGATGCCCTTCGGACTTAAAAATGCGGCGCAACATATCGGCGCATGATTCAAACATGTCGGCCACCGGATCGGCAAAAGCGATCGAGGCATCGTGAGGCAGCGTGTGTCGTCAAAACAAACTCGTCGAAACTCTAGTAGGCGATTTGAGGCTCACATTCGACAACCTCGAGCATATGATATCAAGCTGAATCCGGAAAAATCGTTTTCGCGTACCGGCGGAAAACTGCTGGGCTTCATTGTATCCGGTAGAGGAATTGAAGCAAATCCGGCTAAAATCCGAGCTCATCACGGTTGGATATTCCAAAAGACCTCAAACAAATACAAAATTAACGGGATGCGTGGCAGCCTTAAGCCGCTTTATCTCCCGTCTAGGAGAAAAGCGTTGCCCTCTAAGCGCCTCCTCGGCGCGAACACTGAGTGGGCGGATGCTACCTTTGCTTGCGGACTCGAAGAAATAAAGGCCATATTGGCAACAAATCCGGTCTGGCTGCCCACTCTGGCGAACCAATGTTGTTATACATCGCGACAGCGCATCAAGTTATAAGCGCGGTCCTCGTCGTCGAGCAGCGGCGAAGGGCATCAATTCCCTCTTCAAAAACCGATTGTATTATGTATCCTTGTGTTAACCCCTGCAAATCCGTTACCGCACTATCGAGAAGATAGCATATCACGGTGTTCATGGCGTCAGCTCGGCACTACTTTCAAGAGTGTTCGATATGATGGCCTCTGAAGTACCACTCAATGACATTATAAATAACATGACGCATAGCAGGCGGGATTGCAAAATTGGCCATTGAGCTCTTACCATTCGACATAACTTACAAACCTCGGCGAGCCATAAAGTCACAAGTTACGGCTGACTTATGCCCGAATGGACAAAACGAACTCCTAAAAGTCTGGCGCATACTCAATGGACTATGCATTTCAGCGGGTCCAAAATGTTGGCGGATGAAATGGCGTCGTCTTGGCGTCCCCAACGGAGAATCTGATCCGATCGTACTTCAAATAATGTACGGACTCCAACAATGCAGGCGAATCTGAGGCCTCGTTACATGGTCTCCGGATGGCGGTCTCCATGGGCATTCAACGCCTAGAGGTGCTGAGGATTGAACCTTGCAATATCCCAAATAAGCGGAGACTTTGACACCAGGATCCGAAAATGGCAACATATCGCGCTGTCCTAAAATGTTAGCTTCGGTTTGAAGGACTGGAATTCCATCACATAGCTCGAGATAATAACCAAGCGGCCGACATCTTGTACGCGCGCCGGTGCAAAGCGTGATGCTGTCCTCAAATATCTTCTGGAGCGGCTCTTCAAGCCATCCGTACTATGGAAGAAGGGGCGTAGTGACAAACCGGAGAAAACCGCACCAACGGTGATTGGATGACATAACACCTTATTACGTCATAATGGCGTAATGCGCGTGGACAGAACCTTTCTAGCCTACTTACTTGGCGGGAACTTCAAAGACCAAAAGCGAGGCCCATTGCATAGTCCGTGATCGAAGGCCTACAAGGTCCATGAGGAGAACTTTATAAAAAAAGTACAACGGAGTCCTTGAGGTGTATCTCCGAAGAGGAAGGCGAAACCTCTGGCTGAAATTCATGCGAGACTAAGCGGACACTGCGCATGACAGCCGGGCCCTTGTAGGAAAGGCATTCCGTCTGAGATTTTATTGGCCGACGCCCGAGGCGAACAGCGGACTTGTCGGCGATCGTTGGTTATCGACTCTTTGCTAATCGAGCCATATACCACCCACGCCCTCAAACCATACCCATTACGGCGTTCGTGGTGCAGGGGCTTGACATGGTTGGACCCTTAAAGGGAACCCACAAGCAAAAGGTACCTATTGGTCATGGTGGATAAATTCACCAAATGGATAGAGGCCAAACCCGGTCAAGCAGTGGGACCAGTGATAGACTTTATATTAGGGGTGGTACACGTTCTGAGTCCCCACGCATCATCACCGACAACGGCACGAACTTCACAGCCGGCGAGGTTAAGTCATGGTGCAAAAATATGGGCATCAAGCTCGACTACGCTTGTTTATCACCCTCAAACCAGCGGTCAAGTGGAAAGAGCAAATGGTCTAATAATGGCGGCATTAAACCCAGATTAGTGACACTTACTAAATCGACACACAATGGGTCGAGAGCTCGACTCCGTACTCTGGGGCTCGGACAATGCCTAACCGTACTACGGATTCACACCATTTTTATGGTATCTGGCGCGAAGCGGTCTTGCCTGTGACATTATTCATGACTCACCTCGAGTGCGCATGTATGAAGAAAGAGGCCGAGCTTGATCGGCGGACAACTGGACACATTGGAGGAAGAGCGTGG